>JAFEMH010006584.1:0-119146 GCA_022495995.1 Adenophora triphylla var. japonica
TGGGTATGTGAACACTGTCGCTATGTCCCTAGGTGGTTCTTTGTGTGCCAGTGGAGGCAAGGATGGAGTGAATTTTGCTGTGGGATTTGGCCGAGGGAAAGAAGCTTTACTCTCTGGATGCTGGTTCCATTATCCATGCTTTGTGCTTCAGTCCCAACAGGTACTGGCATTGTGCTGCTACAGAGGATCTAGTATTAAGATCTGGGATTTGGAGAGCAAGAGCATTGTTGTTGATTTGAGGGTTGACCTGAAGCAGGAGCCGGAGATGACCGCTGAAGGCACTTGTGCCACCCAAACCAATGCTGGGAAGACTAAGATCTATTATTTATTTACTTATTTATTCAATTTTATCTCATTTATTTCATGTGCATATGTTTTTGTTGGTGTGGTTAATTTAGTTGTTTCTATCAGAGCTAACCATTAAGTGTTGGTAGACTTGCTTTTCATTACTGCCTTAAAAATGCACTGCAAAGAATTTGAATATGCTATGAGTCCCTAAAAATTATACAATCTTAGGTGTTTGCCCTACAAATATTCATTAGGGCAAGTATTGATTGTTGTTTCCTTTAGCATTTTAAGTATGAAAAAATATTTTATATTGCTTGTCTCAATCATGAGCTTGTGGCGATTTTCTAAATTCCATATTTATGGCATTGTTTCATCTTGATAGCTCTGAACATGTATACACTAACTTGCTATATGTAACTGTTTCCGGTGTCTTTTGTACCTTCTTTTTGTATTGCTTGCATTCAGTTTGTAATTTTTAGATTTGTGCAGTTTTTGGTTATCTAATTAAATGAGTGTGGGTGTAGTGTATCTGTTCTACGATTCTTTTAAGATTGATTTCTGCTCGGTTGTTTAGTTGATTATCCCTTGCAGATTGATGCATTGTGCTTGAATTGTTTTTTGGTAGAGTTGTAGGTGTTAAGGTATCGGTTAAGCTATCGAACTGAGTTTGGTCCTCTAGTTGACACTCCTCTTTTGCTTCAACCTTGAAAGAGTCGTTCTCTTATAAGGATTTTTCAAGTTCAATACTGAGTAGCAGTTTCTAACATGTATTGCTTTATAGTACAAGTCCCAATGTTACACCTCAATACATAACAGAAATAAAATTTAATAGTGGATATTAGGACAAGACTTTTGATTTGGAAAACCATAGTATCCTGAATTCGTAGCTTGAACATGAGTGACACTGGTTATTCTTTTTATAAAGAATGGGTTTTGAAGGTTGATTAGTTGGTAATTGTATTGATACTTTTTCAGAAGATATGTACAATATGTTGTTGCTAGATGTTCTTTTGGCTTGCTATATTAGCTACCAGCTTATGTATATCCTTTGTACTGATTTCGTTAAAGGTAGAGATGCAAATGAAGAGACTTGATTATTGCAAACACCGAATGTTATGATGATGCATTCTATCTACTATGCTCAGATTTGTTAATATACAGGAGGAGAAATACGTAATTTTTTGGTTGTAAACCCCAAGAGTATTTAAAATTGTCTATCCTTCTTCAATAGTCAAACAGATCCGAAGGGATCCGTGGAAATTGAAGGTCTAACTGATGTGGAAGTCTCAAATTCCACAAAAGCAAGATGGTGGAAATTGAAGGTCTAACTGAAGAGAAGCTTCACTTAACCCCAGACCAGAGAGTTGATTGAAACCCCTCACAAGTACGGAAAACCAACCAGAAAAGGCATTTCTAACTCGGTGCCTCATTTCATGGGCTCCACTGTGGCCAGTCGTGAAAGGCAAACTGCTGCAGAGAGGGAGATTGACTAGAGATCCAGAAGCTTCAAATCAGGAACTAGAAGTTTAATTCAAATGTCAGGTTCCTAGTCCAATAAGTTTGTAATTCAAGCTACACTTTATTTCTTGGTTATAATTCATATAATTTGGTTTTGGCTTTTAGTTTATAACTCTTGTGGATGTTTGTAAGAATTATTATTGGTGTAATAAATAAAAGGTTGATTGTTATTATTGAATGAAATGATTGTTAGTTTCTATTAATTTTTATTTTTATATAATTTAAAATAGGTACAGCCAGAAAAAAAATGAAATTTAACTTGCGTAGCGCTTACTTGCATAGCGCTTTTCAAAAGCGCTATGATGAAAAGCGCTATGCAAGTTGATTTCTAAAAAAATAAAAAAAGTGCTTATATAGCGCTTTTTAAAAGTGCTATCTAAGTTCGAGAGCTTATGTAGCGCATAAAAAACGCTATGTAAGTTGATTTTTTCAAAATAAAAAAAGTGCTTAGATAGCGCTTTTTAAAAGCGCTATCTATGTTTGGGAGCTTAGATATCGCTTATAAAAGCGCTATGCTAACTTGCATAGCGCTAGCTTAGAGAGAGCTTATAAGCGCTATCTAAGCTAAAAAAAAGCGCTATCTAAGCTCAAATCTGTACTTGTGATTGATATTCTTTTTAGCACCTAACCTATAAAGCAAGTCAGCTTGCACCCTAGTAACAGAGGTCTTATTATTTGATGTGTACAGGTTGGCAGCAAGGATTGTATGGAGAAAACAATAAAGGGAGGAGAGAGAACCACTTTACCCAAATCTTTTTGGCTTAATGGGCCAAGAAGTGACTTTACTATGGGTGATAATGGACACAAGCTCATCCTCAGAAATCCTACAGAGTTCATCATAGCATCCCTCAAGCCCAAGAAAGTCATTTATAACAGAGGGAGAAAAAGGAACAATTTTTCCTCTCACATAAACAGAATAGGAGGAAGAAGGTCTATCTAGCCCTTTGATCAAATTAGCATAGAATTCATAAACCATTTTGGGATAGAAGGGGAGAGGGTGATTCACAGTCAAAAATAATCCTCTCTCTTCAAAAACTTATCCATACCCAATTTAGAGAAAGTATCTCTATCCCTTTTCATTTCAACTATGAAGGCCTTATTCACAATCAGGCCAAATCTATCAGAGGCATCCTTTGATAGAAATTTAGTAGACAAGGGTTTGAAAGCAGGAGATATGGAGAGGGATTTAGAGTTACCCTTTTCAGCTTTCTTTCTGGTGGATGTGCACCTGGATGTGTGCACATCTGCAGTCACATCCTTGACAAGAGAGGGCACTTTGACAGATTCAGCCTCTGTTTCATCACCAGAGGAGGCATCAATGTTTTGATCCTCTTTCTCTTGTTCAAGCTCTTCATGTCCCAGTTTGTAATTTTCATCGGAGGCAGTATCATCACTCTCATAACTACCTTCAGAATCAGCATCTTCAGCAATTGGCTCTAAGTCAGTAGCCATTTTCTTCTTTCCTCTCAACTCCATGAGGATTTTAGCCAGGGGTTCCTCATCACTTACCACAGTAGGCTCAGCAACAGTAGGGGCAGCCTCAGGAACAACAACAGATGGGAGCACAGGAGTAGGAGCAACAGGAGTAGGATCAACAGGGTCAGAAGGAGGAATAGCATCAGTAGGATCTATGGCAGGGGCAACAACTGAAGGAAGAGCATTGGATGGTTGAGCCCTGGTTCTGATAAGAGGTTGGTCTTCCTCTTCTTCTTCTTCTTCTTCATCACAAACAATGGCAGAAGATGGTTTACCTCCAGGTTTCTTGAGGTTTTTGGCTTTGTCAGCCTCTGACAGCTTTCGCACCCTGTGCGATCGACGAAGATTCTTTGGGGGCGCTAGATTAAAAAAGTGGCCCAAGGGTTTCGAGGGGGTGAGCTTCCTCTTTTTGGATGATGGGGCTTCCTTAATGGGAACAGATGATAAAACAGGGGGTACAACTAATGGTTGTGAAACCGGAGAAGTTGGTGTATTAGGGTTATTAGGAGACATTGGAACATTCGAGGGTTCCAATGTGGGTGATTTCGCAGTTGGAGCTTCCATGGATGAGCCAGAAGAGGACGAGGGAGGAGGAATTTCTGCAAAAAATTTTGATATTGCATGATTGGCGACAATGGGAGCTTCAGCTATAGCGACAGAGATTGGTTCGATGTCAAGGACATCTTCTTCACGAATTTGATCATGAGATGACATTTAATCTGCACAAACAAGGTTAGGTTGAACAGTACAATGAAAATTAATTGCAATGTGTGTGATTGTGAGCAATAACTAGGGAAGAAGAAGGGTTTAGCTGAGGGTTTATGGGGGATGGGACGGATATGAGCCCTAATAAATACTCACAGCTCCCCCTTTCCAATTTAATCTAGCATTCCTTTTCCAAAAAGGTTTCACACATCCTAAATACCTTAGAAGTCCTTCAACGGCTAGAACTCCTTGAGATTACCACACACAACAACCTTCGAAAAATTAGGGATTAAAATAAAACAAGATTTTGTTAGTTTTTTATGGAAACAAAATTCTTCAGCCATATCCTTTTCAAAACTGAATCCCATTCAACAATTTTCCTTCCTTTTCAAATAAGGATTGATACACATCTTTTTCTTTCATGGGAGATATTGGAAATCAAAAACCTATTAAATCAAACAGTAGATTAAGAATGAAAATAAATTAACTAGCATATTTACAAAGCACCCTATATGACCTAAAATGCAGTATGCCTAGCATGATGTAAACACACAGGTGAAGGAAAAAATCTCAGCTCATAGATGTGGCATAGGATGTGAGTCATATTTGGGGACACATTTAGATCACAAAAAGTCAATGAGCAATAATCCAATCTGCACAGCCTCTAGGATGCATCCACCCATTTTTTATTGTGGACATTTGCATTGTGAGTAGCTTTCACTTTACTTGAATCCCAAAGATAGCCCTTTTTTCCAATGATCTTATCATGTTTTATTTCATGATTTCTTATGAGAATCACTTGATCACAATGGTATGGCTTCATACTAAGGGTGAAGCAGCTGTTTCTCACTATATTTTTTTCTTTTATAGCACCCACTGTGAGATACCTAGGAAGGTTATATCAAGTGATCAAAAGATGACAAGAATAGGAAGTGTTAACAATTAAGTGATCAGAACAATGTCAAAAATGGGAACTCACAAGTGACCACACTGAGATTATTCGTGCTAATGCATGTTTTTTTTTTGATTTTTTTTTTCAGTTAATCTAATATACAGATGTGTTAGAGGATGTGAGACACATTTGTGCTCACAACCTTAGATATCACACAAACCAAGATCTTTCCTCAGGGAAGAAAATCTCTCCAAATCTAATGCCTTTGTAAATATATCAGCCAATTGATTTTCAGTCCCAACAAATTCATGACACACAGTTTTTTGCTCTACAAGATCCCTAATGAAATGATGTCTAATATCAATGTGTTTTGTTCTAGAATGTTGGACATGATTTTTAATATGTCCAAGGCACTTTTGTTATCACAAAAAGCAGTCAAAATTTTGCTATTTAATCCATAGTCTTTCAGCATTTGATTCATCCAAAGCAGTTGTGTGCAGCAACTTCCAAGGGCTACATATTCAGCCTCAGCAGTGGATAAAGACACACAATTTTGCTTCCTACTATACCATGACACAAGGTTGTTTTCTAGGTAGATGCATCCACCTGTAGTACTCTTCCTATCATCACTGTTTCCAGCCCAGTCAGAGTCTGTATATCCAACCAAATTTGTGTTTGTCTCTTTAGAGTAGTGCAGCCCTAGGTTCACAGTCCCACTCACATTTCTAATGATTCTTTTCAAGGCTTTAAGATGAGACACCTTTGGGTTGGTTTGGTATCTTGCACAGAGATACACATAATATATTATGTCAGGTCTACTTGTAGTGAGGTAAAGCAAACTTCCAATCATGCTTCTGTACAGGGTTTGGTCAACACTCTCAACATCTGAATCATGACTCAGTTTTTGGGAAAATTCCATTGGTGTTCTTTGATGTGAAGAGTGTTCAAGTTCAAACTTTTTCACAAGATTCTTTGCATATTTAGACTGAGAGATGAACATGCCATCCTTGAATTGTTTTATATGTAAGCCCAAGAAATAATTCAACTCTGCTACCATACTCATCTCAAATGTGGTAGTCATACTATCCACAAACTCAGCTAGCATAGGATCAGAATTTGACCCAAACACAATATCATCAACATAGATTTATGCCACAAGAATCTCCTTTTTATTTTTCCTCACAAACAAGGTTTTGTCAACTTCTCCTCTCTTGAATCCTAGGTGAAGTAAATGGTCAGTTATCCTACCATACCAAGCTCTAGGGGCTTGTTTTAGCCCATACAGAGCTTTCTTCAGCTTATACACATGATTTGGATACTTGGAATCCACAAAGCCTTTTGGTTGTTCAACACAGGCTTCCTCATTCAATACCCCATTTATAAAGGCACTCTTAACATCCATTTGATGAAGAGTAAGCTTGAGGTAACAAGCAATGGCTAACAGAAGCCTAATGGGCTCAATCCTAGCAACAGGAGCAAATGACTCCTCAAAATCAATTCCCTCAATTTGATTGTAACCTTGAGCACCTAACCTAGCTTTATTTCTAGTGATCACACCTTGCTCATCAGTTTTGTTCTTGAAAATCCATTCGGTTCCTATGACATTTCCATGAGAGGGTCTAGGGACAAGAGTCCAAACATCATTTTTTTCAAATTGAATCAACTCATCTTGCATATCAAGAATCCAGTCAGCATCCTTCAATGCTTCAGCAACATTCTTAGGTTCAATCTTTGAAACAAAACAGCAAAAGCTTACCTGGGAGTATGCTGATGAGAAACTCCACAAACCAGCCATCTTTCTGTAGTCCACTTTTTCTTTCTGTCTAGTTCTCACTTATCCTTGCACATCTCCCACAATTTGTGAAGTGGGGTGATTTTTCTGGATTTTAGAGGGAATATCCCTTGATCTATCTACACACCCATCCACATTCTCTTCTGGAGCATCATCCTGATCAGATTAAGAGGAACTGTCCTCAGTTACAGGATTTTGAGTGGATGTGGGAGCAGATGTGGGTTCAGATGTGGATGCAGATGTGTCCACATTCTTGGTTACATCCTTAGCAGGTTTCGCAGGTTTTTCAGCACTGGTAGTTTATGTTGGTTCTCCAGCACCTGTTTCTCAATCTTTCCAGTACAGTAAGCAACCTGAAACATCATCCTCAGCAGTCTTGAGGTTAAGATCAAGTGAGTCATCAAAAACAACATTAGCAGATTCCATAATGGTCTTTGTTTTAAGATTAAAAACTCTGTAAGCTCTACTATTAGTGGAATATCCCATGAAAATTGCTTTATCACTCTTTGAATCAAATTTGGACAGATATTCTCTATCATTGAGAATGTGACAAATGCACCCAAATACATGAAAGTACTTCACAGTGGGTTTCTTTCCAAGGAGGATTTGATATGGAGTGACAGTGCTACCAATCCTAAGGATCACTCTATTGCCAATGTGACAGGAAGTGTTCAAAGCTTCTGCCCAAAATTTCATGGACAGGTTTTTAGAACTTAACATAACCCTAGCCATTTCTTGCAAAGTTCTATTCTTTCTTTCAGCAATTCCATTTTGCTGTGGAGTGATTGGTGCAGAAAATTCATGTGTGATTCCCTTAGAACTGCGAAAGGCAGTAAACATTTGGTTCTCATATTCAGTGCCATGATCAGACCTAATCCTCACAGTCTTAAGACCATAAAGATTTCTAACCCTTTTGTACCAATTCTTGAATTCTCCAATTGTTTCAGATTTTTCTCTTAAGAACAACACCCAAGTGTACCTAGAGTAATCATCAACACACACAAAGGTGTACTTTTTCCTACCAAAGCTTTCTACTTCAACAGGTCCCATCAAATCAGTGTGAATCAGCTCCAAACACCTAGATGTGGAGCACTGTTGGGCCTTTTTATGTGATGCTTTTGTTTGCTTTCCCTTTTGACATGAACCACAGACATCAGGGTTCTTGAAGTTCAGCTTAGAGAGGTCTTTAACAACTTCAAACCTTTGAAGTTCTTCCACAGTTCTACAGCTAGCATGCCCTAATTTTTGGTGCCATAGATTGACATCATTAGCTTTTGAGCTTAGGCAAGAAATATTGTCACCAAATTGGTAACAATTGTCAGCGGATCTAGGACTAGTAAACACACATTTATTGTCCTTGTCAAACACTTCACACAAGTGTTTATCAAACTTCACATAAAGGTCATCATCACATAGTTGACTGATGCTTATCAGGTTGGCTTTTAAGCCTTCCACATGGGACACATTGTGCAATTTTGGGAGACCCTTGACATCTAGGGTTGCTTTCCCAACAATTTTGCCTTGAGCACCTCCACCAAAGTTCACTTTCCCCCCATTAATTAATTCATAGTCAAGAAGAACAGCTTGATTCCCAGTCATGTGCCTAGAGCACCCACTATCAAAATATCAAGAGCCAGAGACAGTACTCTTGAGGGAAGAGTAAACAACATTGCAGGTAGCACTTGGTTTGGCCACCCACTGCTTTACAACTTTCTTTTTGTGGTGTAGCGGTCTCAGATTACCAGGATTTGTGTTTGGATGTGTATACATATTCTTACACATCTGAGGCTGATTGAAGTAACCAGATTTTTTGTCAGCCTTAAGTTTGTATCAGAAGGGTCTAATGTGCCCAGGAGCAAAACAATAATGACATATGTAGTGCCTCTTCCTTGGCCTATTCTCACTCAAAAAGGATTTTTCTTTGAAACTTGGTTTTTCCACACTTTTTGAAGTAGAAGCCTCACATCCCTCCTTTATAAAATTACCTTTTTCAAAGCACAGACCAGTTTTATTAAGTTGACCCATAGTAATAGCCTCTTCAAGTTTTATTTTACTTTTGTTCAACTTGGTAAAAGTATTTTCAGCTTTTTCACATTCATTTTTGAATTTTTCAAGCTCAACTTCTCTCTTGGTCACAAGGATTTCAAGTTTGGCAATGGTATCTTTTTGAACATCATTTTATTTTGAAAGTACGGCTTTTTCATCTTCACAAACAGCTAATTTATCAGAAAGAGATTTATTTACCTTAGCAATTACCTCAATCTTGTCCATTCTCTTTAACCAATCTGTATACAACTCCTTGTAAGTTGCAAAGAGTTCCTCATAGGGAATGTCCCTATCCTCATCATTAGAATCTCCTTTTACAGAGAAACAAATCGTCATTAGGTCAGATGTGTTTACATCTGTGACCACATCCACAGTTTCTTCAGAACTTTCTTCATCTATATCTGCAGAAAAAGCATTAAACACAGAATGGCAGTTGGTTATAGACATGTTAGCCACCTCATCTTCATCCTCACTGTCACTAAGGGTAGGAGTTAAGCTCATTCCCTTCTTTTTAAGTGTATTTTCACACTCATTGGCATAGTAACAAAAGCCACGACATGCCCTACATTGAACAGACTCTGAGGATTTTTTATTGTCAAAGCTTGGTTTCTTGAATCCATTCTCAGTGCAAGGTTTTGGCTTTTCAGCAGCATTGGGAGCATGTCTATTTGGAAACTTACTCATCCTTTTGTTTTTCAATATGGAACTGAATTTTTTTGAAATAAAAGCCACATCCTCTTCTTCAAGATTTGATTTGTCAATCTCAGAGGATAGTTTCACAAGCTCTTTTGGAAGAGCAGCAGCACTTTTGAGAGCAAGACTAAGAGATTTGTTCTTTTTCTGAGCTTCAAGATTTAGCTCAAACACAGTCAAAATTCCTACAATTTTATCTAGACCTACTGTATTGGTGTTAATTGTTTCCTCAATCATAGCCACTTTTATGTTGAACCTCTCAACTAAGGTCCTTAAAATTTTGCTCACATGTCTTGCATTGGAGATAGATTCTCCTAGACTTGTACACTCATTTGAAATTTCATGAATTTTAGCAGCATATGACACAATGTCCTCAGTCTCTTTCATTCGAAGTATTTCAAACCTATCCATTAAAATTCTAAGCCTAGTTTCCTTCACACTTGGTGCTCCCTCACATTGAGTTTGCAATATATCCCAAGCAGCTTTAGCAACACTTTCATTAGTGATAAGCTTGTACATATTCCAGAAACATGGCTGGAAATAGCACCCATTGCTTTCGAATTATAATTAGCAGACTGTATTTCTTCAAGAGTCCATTGCTCTTCAGGTTTTCTTTTGAAAATAGACTCACGAACACCAGATGCAGGCTTCTTCTCCACAGTAGGAGGTTGCCATGCAACAAGGATACACATCCAAGCCCTTTCATCAATACTTTTGATGTAATTTCATATCTTAGACTTCCAAAGAGAATAGTTGGTGCCATCCAAGATAGGAGGCCTGTTTTGGTGATTTTGGAATTCCATAATGACTACACTTTCTGGATCAACTCTCAATAATATATCGAGAGTTGGCTTTGATACCAATTGAATGTTTCGTGTAGCTAGGAAGCTTCAAACACACAACATAATACGGATCTGAGTACAGATGTGTCTCACAACTGTCCACACATCCACAGATAATGCAGCTGAATAAAACAATAACTCAAGGGTTATATACGCTTACTGATCTTGAGATCAGCAAACTAGGCTTACGCCCAAAAACTTTTCACTATTAAAACTTTGATGCTTACAAAAATAAGAATAAGTGAAAAACTAAAAGACTAAAATGCTAAAAGAGTTCTAATCACCTTTTACGACAAGAACAATACCCCTTTCCCAAGTAGGTCCTATTCTAATCAGAAGTAAAACAAAGAACTCAATGAAAACCTAGATGTGAGTTGCGGATGTATGTCACAACCTTCACTCACAACCTAAAACAACGATGTTGAAAAACTGTGAAGAACAAGTATTTTTCTCTCTCAAAATTCGTGTCTTCCCTTGTGCTGATGGCCTTGTATTTATATGCACCATGGAGAAGGTCTTCATGCAATCAACATCTTTCTTTGTGAGATCTCAAATCCTATAAGGAAACATATAACACACTCACAAAGAAATAGATTGTTAGTAGGTTAGTCCTAATATAAAACTATGTACATAAATAAAAGATATTTACTTTATTTACAAAGTCCTAGTCAAAGTAGGACATAATAAATCTTTTCATGAAAGTCACAAAATCTACTTACCATATTTGAAGATATTTCGAAAATAAGGAAACAAGTATTGTTCCCAAAAACTCACGTTTTCAATCTTATTCAAGCAATTATCAAGGGGCAAAGTGAATTCGTTATCTAGGATTAAACTCTTGGCAAGAAAACCAAAATTTGAAATGGGTTTGAAATCTAAAATTGGTGATTGCGGTTTGTAGATTTCGAATATTGACAGACCGAACGAAAGAGAAACAAATGATGGGATAGCACAATGGTGTGTGAGAGACGGGGGGAAGTCGTACATGAAATTTGACCACTTCTAGAAACTAAATCAAACTATATATTTGCACATTATTCTAAAAATTATGTCTTCTATGTAGCACTATACCATTTTTATTATTCTTAAACATACTAATACACCTATAAAAGTCAAATAAAATATGGGTCATCATGCGGCCCCTGTGCGGTTTCCTACCCTGCCCTCCCCTTGAGCCGGTCCTAGATAGAAGATGTGACTGTAGTTGAGTCTACGATAAATAGAGAAAGAGGAGTGGTGATACAGATGTACATGTACATGAATTCTTCGGTGATTTTCAAGAAAGAGTGAACGACTAACATAAATAATATGTACATATGTACATGAATATTTAGGTCCACTGCCATTGTAAAAGATGTACCATGCCTTCTTTATAGATTGGGTTAGGAGAGAAGAAGGTGCAGTTCAATGTTGTGATGAAATTTTCTGCCGGCCGTCCTCACTTTCGTAATATCCAAGAACATATAACAAAGGAATGGTGATTACAAAGTTTGTTCATAGTCGGACCGATGGATCCGAGGTATGTGTTTGTTTTTCTCACCTTTGAGAAAGATCTTACACTTGCCTTATCCAATGAATCACATATGGTCAACAATTGTTTGTATCGATCTTTTCGATGGTCGAAGGATTTTACTTTAAGGAATGATAGTCGTGTATTAGCAGTTTGGGTACGATTGAACAAATTACCTTTAGTTTTGCTTTCACCCACTCTAGTTTTGCTTTCACCACCCTAGTTTCGCTTGGTTTTGTGTCGAGGTATATGTTTCAAAACCATTACCTTCTAAAATATGGATAGGAAAATCGAAAGATTCCGGTTTCTTTAGAGTGTGGAATTCGAGGGCAATATTAAGTATTGTGATGGTTGTGGGCTGCTAGGTCATTTGTCTATTGGCTGCTGAAAGGGGAAGATCGTGACTCTTACAAAAGAGCATGTTGTCCCTTCTAAGTCCGGTAAACATGGTAGCTCTTGCATCCCTAAATATCCTTCATCATCCAAGGCCGAAAAATAGATGAAGAAGTTACTTGGTAATGGGGATAAAGGCGGATCTAGGGTATCACAATGTAGGATGGAAGATAGCCACATTGCCCAAGCTTCAGAAATGGACACCTGGGTTAACAGTTTAGAAACGAGTTTATGTGAAGGAGAAAATATTATTTACATCCCTTGCTTAATTCAATTGACTACAACTCAATATATACATGAGTTTCCAACTTGGAGAAGGAGTCTATCAATCCCACAACTAATGCCTAAAATTAAGTTAATCATATATCATACCTAGTTTACATTTATCGAATAAGGAAAAGATAATTATGTAAAAAAAGGAAAATATATTGACGATATATTTGTCAATATCTCAACACCCCCTCAAGTTGGAGAGTGTAAGTCACAAACGCCCAACTTGCCCAGTAGATGGAGGAAATCTCAACTGCCCAAAGCCTTGATGAGCACATCAGCCAGTTGTGCGGAGGTGTGAACATATTGAGTTGTGAGGACACCTGTCTGAACAACATCACGCACAAGGTGATAGTCAACTTTGATATGCTTCGTGCGTTCATGATGGACAGGATTATGAGCCATATTCAAGGCAGATTGACTATCACATAGAAGAAGCACAGGAGTATGATGTTTAATTCTAAATGACTTGAGAAGACTTAGTAGCCATTTATGCTCACAAGCGACACTAGCCATAGATCGATATTCCGCCTCGATCGAAGTGCGAGAAATCACACCTTGCTTCTTTGTCTTCCATGAGATCGGCGACTCACCATTAAAAACAAAATAGGCAGTAAGAGAACATCGTGTGATAGGGCAAGTTGCCCAATCAGGGTCACAGTAGGATCGTAGTCGTAAATTGTAGGATGTTCGCGAGAGAATTCCTTGTCCAGGATTAGCTTTTAAATAATGAACCACACGCAATGCGGCAGCTCAGTGAGAAATCTTGGGCCTGGTCATAAATTGTGCAAGAATATGCACACTATAGGACAACTTCGGACGCATGATAGTCAGATAGATAAGACGCCCCCAAGATGTCGATAAGGCTCAGGATCACGCAAATCCTCATCTTCAGTTAAAGCCAAACGGTGATTCTGTTCAATTGGCGTAAGTGCAAAACGAGCACCAATGAGTCATGTCTCGGAAAGAATGTCATATTTTCATTGAGAAAGAAAAATGCTGTCTGGATGTTTAGCAACTTCAATCCCCAAAAAATACTGAAGACGTCCCAAGTCTTTCATGTGAAAGCATTTACTGAGATATGCCTTAAAATGTAGAATTATCGCATGATCAGCAAGAACGTGTAGTTCAACAATGGAAGTGTGGTAAGAAAAGAGAGAATATTCCCAATATGACTAACAAAACCCATATTTCTTCAAGGCAGTTGACAACTTTGCAAACCAACAACGAGGTGCTTGACGTAACCCATACAATGATTTATTGAGTTTACACACCTTACCAGAAGAAAAAGCATGCTGACCCAAGGGTACCTTCATATAGACATCTTCACTAAAATCACCGTGAAGAAAAGCATTATGAACATCGATTTGATGAAGTTCCCACCCACGAACTGCATCAATGGAATGAAAAACTCAGATAGTGACCATTTTAATTGTTGGTGAAAATGTTTCTTTGAAATCCACACCTTCAACTTGTTGATTTCCCAAGATGACTAAACGAGCTTTGTAGCATTCAACGGACCCATCCGCATTTTACTTTATCTTATAAACTCATTTGTTTTCAATCAACTTCTTGTCAATGGGAGTATCTACCAATTCCCACGTACCATTCTGGTCAAGAGCATCAAGCACTTTTTTCATAGCCTCATACTAATAAGGATATTTAACTGCTTCTACAAAATGCTTTGGTTCATGACCTGAGTCAACAACAGCCAAAAAACAACGAGGTGCCATGGAAAAATTAGTGCAACCGACAAAGTGTGATTACAGATAGTGAGTACCTGAAGATTTCTTTTGGAAAGGTGAACGTGCTAGGAAGGGGACTTGAGCAACGTGAGCCTTGCCCAGCTCATATTCAGTCGATGGATACCTTGTAGAAGATATTTTAGCTCTCTGACCTCGACCCAAATTCTCTATTGCAGTTGCAGTTGTAGTTGTAGGTTGTTTAGGCACTTGTTCAGGAGGTTGTTCGGGCACCTGATTAGTATCTGTAACCTGTTCAGCCTATTGTGTTGTTCAGTAGGTTGTTCAAACAACTGTTCAGGCAAATAATTGACCACATAAGCACTATCTTCCTCATAAGTAACTTCATCAGTAGGTGCACAAAGAAATATATCTGAATCCGTATAGGCCTCTTCTGAATCAGTCCTGTTACTAGCAAAGGGAAATTCCTTTTCCATAAAAACCATACCCCGAAAAATGAGCATTTATGCTCATCAAGATCATAAACTAACCAACCTTTCTTCCCAAAAGGATAAGACAAAAAAACACATTGTCTACTTCGACTAGCAAATTTATCATTATATTTTCTGGAATAATGAACATAACACAGAGATCCAAACACTTTAATGTTCTAGTAAAAAGGGGGTTTTCACTACAGGAAACAGGCTTATGTACAGCGGATTTTAACCGCCGTATATAGTACGCAAGCCGCCGTATATATCATTTACGGCGGACTATCCGCCGTATATATGCATCGTATAAAGCATCGCCGTATATATCATTTACGACGGAAATAAAACCGCCATATATAATCGAGTACAAATACGGCGGCTTATGGACCGCCGTATATAATGAAATACAAATACACCGTATGTATAACATGCGTATTTGAGAAAGCTTTATACGGTGGTAGATAACCGCCGTATATAATGAAAATTTATATACGGCAGTGAAGATATGCCGTATATAAGAGACGAGTCGTCCAAGAGAGCATGAATCGTCCCATTTTCACCCCACTCTGATACCCTCGTCCCCCTTTGGGGACGAGTCGTCCATTATACTTATATACGGCGGTTGTAGGGAACCGCCGTAAATAACTAGTTATAAGACGAGTCGTCCATTAGAGCAAGACTCGTCCCATTTTCACCCCACTCTGATACCCTCGCCCCCCTTTGGGGACGAGTCGTCCAATGATCTATTTACGGAGGTTTCAAAAATCCGCCGTAAATAACTAGATTTTTTTTCCAGTCAGCTTTGAATAATTCACTTTCCCCAAAAATACACCCACAGAAACCAAATTCAACCTGTACACACACAAATGCAACCTGTATATAACCAAAAATACACCCGCACAAACTAAATTCAACCTGTATATAAAATAAATAGGCTTCGTAAATGTATATACAACACAATATCAACATAATAACCATTAACACAAAAAATATAGTTGTATGTATCCAAAACTCAATATATACAACACAATATCAATGTTTACAATCAACAAAGCTATATCCTGATACAAATATTCCATCATCAGCTGGAATTTAGTCACCAATGGATAAGTGCACAACATCTCTAACAACCAAGTGATCAAGTGTATGGATTGCTGATCCAAAAAGGATAGTCAAAAATATTAGATGTGCACTACTTATTAAAAATACAAGGGAAGGGAGCAAATTGCAAGAAACACAACAGTGATAGTTCATCATGGATATAATCTGATCAAGAACTTTGAGAAAACATACCACTGCCTATTCATTACTGCCATTTCCAGGCTTTTGCATAAAACTACGTTGCAAATCTTCTATCATTTTTTGTTAATCCGCAAGTTGCTTTTGCATTAATGGCATCGTCGTCTCAAGTTCAGTAACACGGGCTGTAGAAGCACTTTGAGAAGTTGAGGCTTTACCAAACACACTAGTTTTGGTAAGACCTTGTCCCATACAGAGCACTCTCCCATGGTCATCATTTCCTATAAGATTTGTGAATATCTGTTCTCGCTTGCTCGGAGTGTTTTATTCCTCCTCTAGTAGATCTTCAATTACATCATTTAACGTTAAATTTAATAAAAAACAACATGTTCAATATAATTGTTTTAACTTTAATTAATACTATGAAAATGAAGTTAGAAATGGAAAAAGTATTCTATACAAGAACAAAACTAAAACAGAAAAGGTTGAAACTTTAACATACTATCATACGAGAGGTGGTTTCGTCTGCAGCCTGACCACTTTTGTCCGTGCGCGTAGCTATGAACACGCTAACGCGATCGGTGGGTAATCCCTCGTCTCCTCTCTACCATTTATAATAGAATCATTTGACAAAAAAAATATTTATATACGATACGAAAAGAAGCATTAATTGACAACTGAGAACTAAATTGAACGATGACAAACCTCTTTTATGAGAGTGCAATGCGACTTTTTTCCAGTCCTGTACAGGCACTCTTGCTTTGCTCGATTCGCTTGGTTTATTTGTGATAATTCCTGGAAAAAAAAGATAATATTAGTATTAATTTTACTACTTATATAAGACATTCACGATAATAGATTGAGATTAATTTGAAATATACTCGAGCCTTTTCTGTACTCCACATTGCAACAAGTTCAACCCATTGATTCGCAACACATGCATGGGGTGGGTGAGCCAATCGCTCATATTCGGATTCATACATATTATACATACATTTCACCTGATATTTTCATATTACAAAGTCATAATCATAAGTGTGAGTAAAATTGCATAGTAAGCAAATGAGATCTAAACAAATACATATTACAAGTAAATAAAGTCGTCTGTTGCATACTCATTATATGCTTGTCTCACCTGATATTTCCAGTCTCTCTATTATTTATTGAGAGGTAGATGCATAATTTGCTCATACTCCGGAGGCGCATTGGTATTATCCTATATACAATTCAACAAAGAAAAAGAACAATTGTTAGAGAATAATAAGACTTTTGACTACTTACTAGAATACAAAACTAAAGCCAAGAAAAACTAATCAAGTAAACGTGAGATTTATGTAAGGAATATGGATTACAACTTACTAGAACGTCTCTCCATACGTGATATAGAATTGCACGTTCCATCTGATGACATTCTCTAGTTAATGGGAAATGTTCCCCATTTCTCACAAAATATCCTAGCTGAGTAGCTAGTTTTGCATGTTCCCCACCAATGGGTTGTCCAAATTCATTCCATATTATATTTAGTTTTTCTTTACCCCAATTTTTTGTTGATTTTGCCAGCCCTCTTCCTTTCTTTCTTGAGCCCTCAAATAATAAATAGAGTTTAATGAGTTTAATGAGAAACAATGATATAATGTATCTCACCAAATTTCAACAAAGTACTTAATATATTTTCAAGACTTGTGCAATAAAGCAAAATGGGAACCAGATCAGTCCCTTGTATTCAAACACCAATTAAATGTATCTCACCAAATTCAACATTAAGAAAGTCAAGGAGACAGATTAAACGGTTGTAGTAGGTCGTGCACAAGGTCAAGTGCAATTAGTGTGAGGTAACTAAATATATATTTATTTTCTTTTAATAGAGAGTTTTTCAAATGTGTTTTAATGGATGCAAAGAAAGAAAATATTACATTGCTTTGGATAATATACATTTCCTTGTCATGAAAATAATAAAGCTTTAAAATAACCAAAAAATGGCACATGCAAGTATCCAGTATACATCCAAACATTTTCCAGAGAGTATGGTATACCAAGATAGCTCATGGTAGCACAAAATTAACCACAAAACACACATACACAGATCAAAGCATAGCATGTAATGAAAATTTGACCCAATTAAGTTATAAAACCACAAAGTATAACAAATCCCAAGTAGAGACGCCACTGATAATACCCCGATCGCATGCACAATGCATGGGATGTTTGAAATTAATTTGTTATTTAGAAAATTGGACCAGGGCAACAACAACAATAGCAACAGCAACAGCAACAGCAACAACAACAGTAACAGCAACATCAGCAACAAATTGCAACTATAAAAAATGTTGATGAAAGGAACACTTCATAAAAAGAAGGTAATCTCCACTACATATCCACACCTAACATAGTCACATTAACTAATATCTCTATAACGTGGCATAAGTGATCAAGATAAATTATTAAAAATGCTTAAATTTCAGCATTGACGGAATACAGTACTAAATCAGTGGGGGGGATGGGGCTCCCGCGGGTACCAAATCGGCGGGGAAGTGGGACGGGGACATCCCAGTACCCAAAATGTTATTACAAACAAATATCACAAATGTTATTACAAAAAATTATAAAATAATACAGGGGGGCTGGGGCTCCCGCGGGTACCAAATCGGTGGGGAAGCGGGGAGGGGACATCCCAAAGTGAAAATTGGATATTCATTTAATAAATTCAAATTTGTACAGACATCAAAGGAGTACCTAGAGAAGAAGATGACAGAGGTGGAAAGTAACTTGAGAGAGCTGCTGCAACAAGATCCTGTAGGAAATAAGATATAAAATGATTGATAAACTTCAATCATTACTAAGAAAAGGTAGCATAAACCATATCTATAGCCCAAAACTTTTGTTTTCTATCATACTATACAATTGTTAAATGTATCAAAATAAAAATTAAGAGTTTAATCTAAAGAAGCAGAACAAATACATATTACAATTAACAATATTAATATTCAACCATACAAAATAACAAGTTTGATTGAAACATGAAACATAAGTAATAACATTGTCTTAGTAATAGTAAGCAAATAAGATCTAAACAAATACATATTACAATTAACAATATTAATAATCAACCATACAAAATAACAAGTTTGATTGAAACATGAAACATAAGTAATAACATCACTGATGAGAGCTGGAGGCTTGTCCCTGATAGTAGGTCTGACGGGAAGAACGCCTCTGTGCACGAGCAGTGGCTCTCGAATGCATCATAGCCAAATAATCCTCTGAAACTGGCTCATAACTTCGGGTCTATATGTCTGCATCGCCCAAGCCTCCAGCTGCCTAGACCGGGCTCCCAAAATGGCAGTTTCATCCTCTAACCCCTCATAACGATCATGCACCTCCTCCCATCTAACATCCTCTAAAGCATGTTGACTCTGCTCCCGAACGATAACCTCCTCCCTTCTAACATCCTCTAAAGTCTGTCGACTCTGCTCCCGAGCGATCCTTAATCTCTTCTGCTCATCCAAATAGGCCTTCATCATAGCCTATTGATCCAAAGAACCTTGCGGGTTCTTGTTCTGCTCTCCACTTTGATCTCCTTGCCTTTCCTAATCATGCTCTTTGTCTTCCTCCTCATCAACTGGATCTATTTCATCCTCCACCCCTTGCATACGCCAATGCCTGGCCTGTGTACCACTCGGAAAGGTGGCCCCTACTTTGCAAGAGACCATTCTTTTGGGAACACCATATTCAAACAATAAGGCCCTGTTGTCTCCCGTCATAGGGTCCCTCACAAACTTATCATATTGCACAAGCCAATCCCGAGAATAAATGCCCGTACCCCCCGTCAATTTCATCGCCTCGGGCTTTAGGTTTCCAAAACACACTTCTGCAAGCAACGTAATCATCCCCCTATTGATATGTTTCCCTTTTTGCTAAGAGCAAATGCCTCACATCTACTAACAAAAATATCATCCCAGTCCGGGATCACTTGCACACTCCTCAACCTCGTTCTCAAGAGGTTCACCATTGCAACATTAAGTTGGGCTGGCTCTCCATTTGCTAACCAAGACATCGATAATCCACTGTAAAAATAACTTCCAGGCCGGGTGAGATAGAGAGGAAGCCCACATATGCTTCTTATTACACGGTAATCCCGTGAGCTCAGAAAAGAAAAAACATCCCGCCCCATCAACTTCCAACAAGTTTCCCCTCGGCTGATCAACACCAAAGACTTCCCTTAACTCATCATAGGTCACTCTATATGCGTTATCATCCAAATTAAATCGAATTGAGTTTGCTTGTGACCCCTTAACTGCCTCCAACGTTGAAAGGAACTCTAGGGAGTATCTTAAATAGGTATCGGCCCTCTTCCCCAGGAAGTTACCTAACCCGGCCTGCGTCATCAACTCCGTAACTAATGTGTCTAAATCCAAATCCCTCAAAACTGGCATATGAAGGATAGTGGTGACTTGGAATTTTCTACCCTCCAAATTCCTCCATTTTTTCTTCTGGGCAGAGGTCAATTGAGTTAAACCCATATATGGCAACGATGCATTAAGGGGAGTAAGATCATTAGGGACTACGGGTTGCGGGTTTTGTCTAACCCTCTTGTTACTACTTCCACCCCCTCTTGCGTCTCTCTCCTTAGGAGGCATAATTATCACCACAAAATTCACAAAATGCAACAATAAACACACCACCACAATCAAATTCTACTTCCAATTCCCAATTGAACCACCACACTACAGTTTCAACACAACTCACCTATATATAAGACGGAGAGACACAAATTTTAGTAATAACATTGTCTTAGTAAATAGTAAGTAAATAAGATCTAAAGAAATATATATTACAAGTAACAATATTAATATTCAACCATACAAAAATAACAAGTTTGATTGAAACATGAAACATAAGTAATAACATTGTCTTAGAATAGTAAGCAAATAAGATCTAAACAAATACTACTCAAACTAATCATCATCATTATCGGCCATATCAACATCAACATCATTGATATTGGTAGTTTCAATCTCGACCCCATCAACTCCCTCTCGCACCTACGATGCTTCTTCGTTAGCAACATTTTCATCCAGATCTTGTGAGCAAAATGGTACCAATTGTGGAATTGAATCTGAAACTTGTTTATCATCATTTGAATATATGTCAAAACTATCTCTTGGTGTAATCCTCATCACAACTTTCCAATCACTTTCTATAGGATCTTTAACATACCAAACTTGCTCAGCTTGAGATGCTAGTATGAATGGTTCTTCACCAACTCAATTATCCTTATACAACTTGTGATTGAAGTTTACAAGAGTAAATTTTTGCTCATCTTCCATCTTACTTGTCCGGTTATCAACCCAATCACATTTAAACAATACAAATCTTATTGAGTTTCTATAACGAATTTTAACGATCTCAATCAACACCCCATAGAAATTAACATCCCCTACAATGGGATTATTATCCTTTCGGCTTGCAAAACTTGTCACACATGCATTTAGCATGACTCCACTATTTTGAGTTTTTCTCTGTCTATCGACATCCTTCACTCAAAATTGAAAACCATTTATTATGTAAGACTTAAATTGCCTTGCATCCATATGAGGACCCAATGCAAGACTTTTAATTCTTTCGGGTACTACATCTTTCGTCGTGCGTACCTTTTATAAAAAACAAAATTTAATAAGAAAATATTTAAAACAATAAATTGAAAGTATCATATGAAAGTGGTTTCATACTTACATAATCCTTAAACCAGCTAACAAACTTATCATTATGTTCTTTCTCTATAAGATGTCGTTGATTATGAGGTAGTGTCTCCCTCAAATGTGCACGATGCATTCTGAGCATATTGGAAATATGAATTAAGTATTAATTTAAAATATAAAAGATATAAGGATTGTAAGTCTCATGTAAGGAATCACTTACTCTAGGTATTGTTCAACATCTTCAGTATTAAAAAGCACATATCTATGCGCTTGTACTCGTGTGATGTAATCAAGGGTAATTACCTCTTCTTTTCCTACAAAGCGGCCTAACTTGTCACCTTCATCATCATTTCTTCTAAGACGATTGGACTTTGTCTCAATGTCATCCAAATATTGTGTAGAAAAAGTCATGCATTCTTCAGCCACAATTTCCTTAGCTATGGAGGCCTCGGGGTGAGCTCGATTTCGAACATATAATTTTAATGTAAGTAGAAACCTACAAAAATATTTACTCATGCTAAACCAGATGTAATAAGGAATTTAACTTTTTTCAAAGTAAATTTAATATGGATGTACCTCTCTACCGGATACATCCAATGAAATTGTATTGGGCCTGCTAGCAAGGCCTCCTCGGCTAAATGCACCGGCAAGTGCTCCATAACATCGAAGAAAGCTGGTGGGAATATTTTCTCGAGAGCCCATAGTGTGACAGCCATCCGATCTTGTATCTTTTCGAGATCAGCAAGTGTATTCACCTTTGAGGATAATTGCCTAAAGAAATTTGCCAACTCAATGATGCTTTTACAACAGAAGTAGGCAATGCTTTTCGAACAGCTAAAGGGAGTAGTTGTTGGAGCAATATATGACTATCATGACTCTTAAGACCCCAAATAGTTCTTTCCTCTAGATGTACACAACGAGATATGTTTGACGAATAGCCATCAGGGACTTTGACTCCCTTTAAAACTTTCAAGAATGTGTCTTTATGCTTCTTACTCATTGTGAACTGAGCCGGAGGCATAATTTCTTTGCGAGATGGAAGCATTTGTAGATGAAATGGTTTCCGAATGTTCATCTCTTTTAGGTCTCTTCTTGCTTTCTCATTATCTTTCGATTTCCCCGCAATACCTAACATAGTATGTAGCACATTATCACACTGTAAGTGTCCCAATCGGAACCGCCAATATTTTGCTAGCCCAATTTAACGTTTTCCACATCAAATAAACATTTAAGGGCATTTTGGTCACTTACCAAGGCAATTTAAGCAAGGAAGGACCTTAAGGGAACAACAAATTTGGATTGGATCTCACTGGAAGGAGTAACTTCCATGAAATTGACCAATTTTGAATTAATTGCAAACAGCCAAAACTGCTTTTCTGCAAAATCAGGCACGCCTTAATTCCAATCCGTGCGGATAGGATTGAGCCTCATTCCTATCTGCGTGGACAGGATGGAACCCTAATTCAGCCTATAAATAAAACCCTTCTCTCTCAGTTTAGAGGATCCATTCTAAACCCTACTGTTACATTGACGAAAATCTCTCCAAAAAACAGTCTAAACACTCATCCAAACACTAAACCTAAACATAAATCCACACACAAGTCTTGAATACATTCAAACCCTAAACACAAACCAAGAAGATAGGGTACAACCATTGGTAAACCCTCCTTCTCCTTATCTTAATCTCCCTCATTCATGCATACATCTCATGTTTAAATGATGTAACTTGTTTTATTTACTTGTTGCTCACTTCTCTTCCCCCTTTGTCCTAGGATCCAAGAGGATCTCCATGGAGTTCATCTCCATGGATGATTCTCTACAAGGATTTACATTTATTTATTATGTTATTCCCCTTTATCCCTTTCACATTAACTAGTCTCTACTTGTTGCTTACTCTCTTGACCAATAAGATGGTCATCTTGGAGTCTATCTCCATAGATGGCCACTTCAAATGGTCCATAATCTTTATTTTCTTGTAAATGTCCCTCCCATAGTCTAAGATGTTCACCTTTGAACCATTTCCTTTTATGAACATCCTTAAGACTTGCACAAATTGGGTCACACAAGATGTATGAGATACACTTGAGTATAGATCTCAAGGATGGTCATCTTAATGACCACCTTAGAAGATCTTCTTCTAAAAGTTGATACATCTTGACCTATTTCTTTCTTTGTCAAATTTACTTTCATGTCGAACCCCCCATCCCAAGTAAATGAAATGCTTCTAAGTCCTAATGTACCCTCATGATGGCTTTATCTAGTAGATCACTATTACTCATGTTTAGTGATCACTAATCAAAGCCTAAGGAAAGTGGGGACAGGCATGGATGCAAAATCTAAAAATTCTTTTATTTGACATTTTATGTTGCAACTCCAGTTCTGATTCTGTAAATCCAGTTGACTTTCTGGAAATTACAGAATCAGACTGGAAAGCTGCCAAAAGGGAATCCTACTGTCCTATCCGCGCGGACAGGATTGATCCTCGTCCTGATCCGCGCGGACATGAATGTAACTTTCCAGTTTCATTTCACTCACAGAAGCACACTGTTTTGATTAATTCCAGTCCTGTCCAGTCAAACTGATTATTTCCAGAAAATCCCTTTTGCAAAACACACACACATATACAAATGGTTTAAAGTTTGGAAGACTCGTCTACGAGGCATTCCAGGTGAACGTGCTAATCGTTCTTCCGGGAATGTAACGTGACCTTCGAACCCTTTTTCTCTTTTACGGGCTTTTTTCAAAGTTTTGGCCCTAAACTAAAAACGGCGTGGCGACTCCATTGATTTTTCAAAAAAAATCGGGTACATCACAGTGGCGACTCCGCTGGGGACATATTCCTTAAGCTTTTTTTTTTTAATAAAAAAAAAATGATACTTGGTATATAGGTGGAAACCATTAAGCTTCCTGTCACCGCCTCCTAACACGAGTCTGGGATAAACTATGGTCTAATAAAGCCACGTATCGGTATCATTTCAAAAAAAAAAAAGCTTTTGTGGGTAAAACTTCCGTCCCGGCACTTGAAACCATTTGTATGTGTGTGTGTGTTTCCCCCATTTCGCGTTGTTATCGTTTTACCCATCCCGGAAAAATCGAAATTTTGACTGTCGGACCCTTTTCCTTAACTGTTTGAATTTTATATGCTTATGTGCTTATTTGCTTTCAAAATATTTTCGAAAATATTTTCAAAAAAAAAATCATTTTTAAAATCTTTTGCATGCATCATGCTCTTAAGACACATGTGAAAATTTCTATTTTACTCAGAAAAATAATTTAGACTGTCCGGACACTACGTGCACGTGACCTGACACTGCACACTACGTCCTTAACCCGGGAAAATCCCAGTAGCAGCCCGTTTGGCCTTACTACGCCTCTCGGTGCGAGCACGGGACTACCCAAACATCCCTTGGAGCCTCGTTTCGACCATGCACTTGTCCGTGACACACTTTGTCCGAGACTCGGTTGGTTTTTAGTTTGGTCCGTGTCATGCCCTGTCCGTGTATACACCGTGTCGGTCAAACCCTAATCGACGCGCCAGGTCAATATCCTTCGGAGACCCTAATCAGTTGAGGTCATGCTGATTTTTCGTCATGAACTTTGACCGGATCTTGACTAAGCGCCTTGGCTTTGACTTTGACTTGCGCAACTTATGCACCGACTCCCGGCATGACACTGAGTCATCAAGGATTAACGATTAGACCATGTCTAATTACGGCCTAACTGACGACGGGTCAAGATCAATTATGGACATTTATCAGTCAAGGCCATGCCGACTTTTCGTTGAGCCCCTCAACATGATCTTGACCTTTGACGTCAGCTTTGCCCGTAATTTACATTGAATACGCGTTAAGACTCGATTACCCTCCAGACTTTAGGAACATTTTCTTTTCGTTCGATGGGACCTGCTTGCCCTACAGAACCCTTGTTCGAGGTTACAGGTTGAGGGTCTGTAGCGTAGTGATGGGACCCCACTGATCCAGGACTTAGACTAGTCGGCGAAAAAGAAGAGCAATCTTTTCCAACCGCTTAGGTTTTAATAAAACACGTTTTAAGTATACAAGAACAAATAACTGCATGTTGCATAAGCACTGAGCCCAAACACCTACCCTCCTTCATTCCCGAATATCTGAACCCTCGTGCCTTTCCCCCGCAGCTCCTCACAAAGCTTGGTTTCGGGCACCGGGTCACCGTCTGATCAGTTTGGAAGAATCAAGCGCATCGTCAGCTTCACCGTTTGCTTCAACCCCTATTTTCAAAATGTCTGCATCAGCTAGTAACAATGGGGACAACACCACTCCGCCTCCCGGGACTCCCCAGACAGAACAGCAGTGGAATCAGTTGGCCGAACAAATGAGACTGCGACAGGAGGCTCAAATGAATAGCCTTCTGGAGGCTATCAGGAGCCACGGTTTGGCCGCCAGTCTCAATCCCGATGGCACTTTCACCGTGGAAGAAAAGGAGGACCCCAATCCCACTCTTGGTCGCCCTGACTACTCCAGGATGCCACTGCCAGCCTCCTATGATACTACTGCCGAAGCCCATGCTTCTCGATCTATGGGTTAGTCAGCTCCTCAACCACAGACTACTAGACCCATGCAGTCTGACGTGACAAGACAGTTCACAGTTCCTCAGTGGGGACAAAATCAGTACGGAATGTCTTCCCATGGTTGGGGGTACCTCGGAATGCCGCACCAAGTTGGGATCCCACCGCAGTTTAGAACCGATCAGTCCGGACCTTCACAACAACAGTTCAGAGTACCACAGCAACAGTTTGGAATGCTGCCACCTTAGTTTGGTCTAGGGCTAGAGTCAGGAGCCCCTCCTCAGAATGATGATAGTTCAGCTGCTCCTAACACAGCTTCCACAAACCCATTTCTCACTCAAGGTTCAATGGGCTACCAAGCCCCCATCCCAGTCTCATCAGAATCACCGGGACCGCAGTAACCTCCCGGTTATACACCCTCGCCATAGCCAGGCACGCAGTTCAACAACCAGGGACCATAACCAGCATTTAATCCTACTTATGAGTCTCACCCCGGGAACTCGAGCTACTCGGCCACCTCAGGTCTACCACAACCCACTCTGCCAATTGGAAGCCAACAGCAAGCCGCTGGGTTCTATTCCTTTGCCCAGGCTCCCACCTATACTCCCCAGGGGAATTTGGGCCAAGGACAGGTTTTCACCTATGTCCCCGGACAGGCCATTCCTTCCACCAATGCACCACCAACAACTAGTCCTCTTCCTAGCTCAAATGTCGGCTTTGGCATTCCTGCCTTGCCATTGGACCCTCATCTGGCCTGGTTTATGGAGCAGCATAAAGAAATGAAGGCACAGCTTGCTGAATTGACTGCTAAGAAAGCTGCCTTCCGGCCCACTGACCCGGACTCCATTGTACCCCTACCCCACAAGTTTGTGATGCCTAATCTAGACCTGTTTGATGGGACTGCATGCCCAAAAACCCACCTGGACACATACACCTTGGCAATGAAAGCTAAAGGGTGCACGAATCAGCAGTTGGCCGATTATTTCAGCCTCTCTTTGAAATCCAGTGCTTTGAAATGGTTCTTTCGGTTAAAGCCTGAGGCCAGGGCCACATGGGAACAAATCACTAGTGCTTTTACTGAGAAATACAAAGCTAATCTAGAATAGGAGACAAACAGAGTTGACCTACAGACAACAGTACAGCGCCCCGATGAGAACATCGGGAATTTTTACAAGCGGTGGAATTTGAAACTCAGTGAGATGGCCATTCCTCCTTCTGAAGAGGAACAGTTGGATATCTTCCAGTCATGCCTAAAACCGCATTTGAGAACTTCCCATAGCAACTTCCTCTAACCAGACTTATGTGCAATGGTTAATTTCGGGGCTAAATTTGAAAAGGCTTATAATCAACAGCATGTTGCTGCACCTACCTATAGATACAGGGCTGCTTCATCTAACACTGCTCCCGCCCCTCCTAAGGGAAAAGAGGTGATCAATTACGCGGGGCAGGACTGTAATAATGCCACTTCTTTTGTTCCCAAGAAACTGGCTGAGCCCAAACCTCGGTTCCGAAACCTTGAAAACATCGGAATGTCTCTGAGCGACATCTTTAAAGGATTGGTGAGAGAAGTCTTGCTACGGCCTTTGGAAAACTTCCGGCCTAAGGATCCGAATGTTCCCCTGGATACCTCTAAGCACTGCGCTTTTCATCAATACCATGGACATCTAACAGATAATTGCTTTACTCTGAAGAAGGCTATCAAAGGTTTGATAGACCAAGGAAAGTTGGAAGTCCCCGAAGGGCCTAACACTGTCAAAAATACTTTTCCAAGGAATCATAACCAAGTAAACATGATTGAAATTGGAGAGCCTTCGCATGCCAAGGAAAGTGTGGAAACTGGTAAAGATTCCCAAATGCCTATGATTAACCTTGTCAAGGATCCTGAATTCGGATTCCCTCTCAGCCTTGAGAATGATCAACAAACCAATCCTCCCTGGTCCCACGTTAGAAGTTTCTTGCAAGAATATGAAGCTCGCTACTTCTCGGAGGAAGGGAAAGCTGACACCGGAAAACTGGGGCTGTTCAGATCAAATCATTTACACGAGATGGCTAGAGCACTCAAGAAGGATTGAACAAGAAAGCTTTAGGCGGGCGCCTGTGTTGGGGCTTATTAGCAAAGAGGCCGAAGAACACCTTGAGTTAATACACTTCTGGAAGTTGGTTCTGCGAGAAGCCAAGTATAGTCCTGAGGACAGTGAAGATGAAAATTCAGAGGAGGATTGCTTCCATATCCTACCTGGAGTCAAATACATGCCACCCCCTCTCACTCTTCCCCTGCAATTCCTGGGAGGAAAAGCTGAGTCGCAACTGCCCCTTTAAGCATTGGGGGCCTATGATAACTTCTGTGGTTGCACGCACCCATCCTCCCCATATAGATTTGATCGACGCTCTCTCCTAGCCAAAGTTCGGGTAGTATGGGATGACGATTCTGATGATAGTGATGACGAGGATGACGACGAGAGTGAAGAATCGACTGAGGCCCAAGATCCAGATTCAGTCTGGAGCCGGGAATTACCTCATGGGTGCCAAACACAATGGGTGGTTGTCAGCTAGTGACGACGAAAAGCCGCCAGAAAATATGGATCAGATACCAATGGAAATGGACCCCTACGAAGAGATCCTCTTAAGATGCAACTGTGGTCAATGCCCGGATACTTCAGAGGATGAGGAGCAACAGAGCCCATATGGAGAGCAATACAGGTCTGAAATCCTGGAGCACAATGTTCCCTATAAAAACCTAGTGGGCAAATGGAGAAATTTCATTGAAGCACTGGTCGAAAAGGCAGGTTTCCAGCAGCCGGTAGACGATGAATTTGTAAACGTCATTGGGTGTCTTTCTTCCTCCCCTAGAACTGATGGCATCACGACTGTAAGGGTCACTGCTGAACCTTTCAAACACATCGAGTGCATGGAATCACTGAAGAGGGTTATGGATCTGGACGCCTCTCCAGTTGCCTTTATACCCATGGACCCGCATGACGCCTTCTTAATAGCCCCTGCACCCGAAAGTAGACCCCGGGTACTCCTCATCTGGACTCAGATATACCGAGCCACTACATCGAGCAACGAATAGGAGCATTGTCTATCCTTCACTTGTGGTTGCCCTGTTTGCAAAAGCGAAAGGAAAAAGATGTATGATGAGATGGAGGCCGACAGTCAGAAAATAGAAGAAACTTCGGGGGACGACTACGTAACCGAAGACATGAAAGCCATGAATTTTCCTAGGGCTGAATATGTAGATGTCATGGAATTCAACACTACTTACCATACTTTGGGGAAGGGATTCTCGAACATCCGATCCAAGCAGATAGTTGAAAATCTGTTAGAAAAAGGGAGACTGACTCCTGTCTTCCCCACTGAGAAAGTAACCATTGTCAGATCAAACCCGCCCATAGGCAAAGCAACAATCCTTGTCAGAATTACCAAAAAAGAGGTCACTTTTCCCGAATGCATATTAGCTATGAGAGAGGTCCTGGAAACTGGCATGATACCTGATGCACCTCCCACACAGAATGCCATAATCATCTCTAGCACTGAGTATTACAAAAAGGAGCCAGGGTTGCTGCATAATGCCGGAGACGAAAAGGAATAGCCACCGAGCCCTGGGAGTAGCAGCTCTTGCTGTATGATAGCTATGGGCAAGGCAGGCCATGATTACGAAGACGAATCCGAAGATGCCCTAGCTCTGTGGGCCATCCAAGGAACGACAACGCAATCCCAGGTTCAGAAGCCCTTAACTTGGGAAGCAATCCGGAAAGCTGCCCAGGTAGGAACCAGTAAAGCTCAATATCCCCAAGCTCAGCCTCTCACCATTGCTAAGCTCCGTCAGAATCAGTGGCCAGTTGCCAAGCAAGCTCCTCCGTTAACCCTGGCAGCATTAAAAAAATCCTCTAAAGAGGGAGCAGATGAGCCGGAGGGAGAAGTTAACTTGTTGACCAGATTCGGACAGATCTACCAGGGTAATCCCAAGGCAGATAAGAAGAAAGCAGATCAAGCACCGAGGGAGAACTGTATCCCCTATGCCAAGACAGCCGAAACTCCTGACCCCGAGAAGGAGGATCCCGTGCTCACTCAGTTGAAACAGACTCAGGCCAACATCTCTCTGTGGTCCTTACTCACCTCATCTTATCCTCACAAGCTAAAATTGGAAGAAAGCCTGGCCCGCACACGGGTCCCTATCAATGCTACCCTTGATGATGTGGTGCAATTGATTGGGAACATCCACTACGGGAACATAATCACCTTCACAGACCTTGATCTCCCTCAGTTCGGAGCCGATCATAATGAGCCTCTCTTCATCACGATCCAGCTAGATGAACGACGTCTCCCTCGGGTTTTAGTTGACAATGGGTCCGAAATGAACATCCTCCATGCAAAGATTATGAGTCTGCTCGGTGTCAAGTCTACGGATCTGAAGCCTTCCTCCCTCACAGTTAAGGCATATGACTCGACGTCTCGTACAGTACTTGGGGTTGCTACTTTGAACCTATGGTTTTGCAAGAAAATGATACTCGTGGAATTCCAGGTCATTGATATCCCAATCACCTTTAACGCTCTTTTGGGAAGACCTTGGCTGCACCAAGTCAAGGGGGTCGCTTCGAGCCTCCATCAGTGTGTAAAGTTCATCTCAGATGGGGATCTAATGACCATTTATGGGGACCTGGTCACTTTGGAAGGCACTGATACGGGTGGAATACCTATTTTGGAGATCAAGCATGATGAGGACGGCCTCATGCTAACGGGTTTCACAGTCGAGCCTCCTAAAGCCCAAATTTGCAATGTGGATCTGACAGTCACTCGGGACAAAATCCCTCCATTCTTGAGGATGATGAGAAAGATGAGCTACCTGCCTGGCCTAGGTCTGGGGAAACGTCTGCAAGGGACTCACAAAGTCATTAAGGTGAAGGAACAAAAGACACACCACGGCCTGGGATATGAGCCAACCTCGGGGGAGATTGCGAAAGAAAAGGAAATTGCTCGGAAGAGGAGAGAAGCGTCACGAGAGGGGTCCCTGTCAACGGTCCTAAATCTCTCCCTTTCAGTCTTAATCTGGCTGACTACTTCGTTAAAGGCGCTCCACAGCATGATAATACCACAGTCAAAGAGCCCACTCCTACGGAGGGATGGCTGAAGCTACAGGATAACCTCAGCAAGTTTAGGGGAACCAAAGCCAATCCGTTCCGTAGAATGTTTCTCGATCTACCCAAGATACCTGGGGCTACTACCCCCATGGAGAGCGAGTATACCTTCAAAGGCGTGCCAGGCCTTGTAGAGCAATTCGAGAAACTTAATACCGTGGTCCCAATTGCCCAGGAAGGCCCAAAAGCTGAGTTTGAGCTGACAGTGCCAAAAGCTAAAGCCACAGAATTCCTTTCAGACGACTGGGATGGTCCTGTTATGCAGCAATTATTCGGAGAAGAGGTCCAGGTGCCAGACCTGATTGACTTTGGAGATGGTAGCAATGATTGAGGGAGGAGGACAGAAACAATTCGAGTCCCGAGTCATGATGCAGCCGACAACAATGCCACTGAAGAATTGGGAAACTCTCTCGGGTTCGTCGGCAACCAAGGATGAAATGATCACAAAGCTCGGATTGGTCCCCCGTCCCCTTGTGTCAACCTATGTAAAGTCCTCTGAGTCTCTTATTGTCGAGTTCGAGTCTCTAGAGTCGTCCGAGGGCCTTACGCCTGAAGACTATGAGGTTGTAGCAAATGATGTATTCCCTTTCGTTCTTAATGAGATGATGGACCTTTCTGAGTATCCCCTGATTGCCACTTTAACTAATGACAAATTAACTAATAACCTAAAAAAAGTTAATAATGATTCACTAGATAAAGAAGCAGAAACATTAAATGAATAATATATTAAAGAAATCTTTAAGCAGGTTGTTCAGAAAGAGGAAAATCGAGCCCAAGCTGCCGAAGAGATTTTGACATGTGTGAATCTGGGAACTGCGGAAGAGTCTAAAGAGACGCAGATTGGTAGCTTCTTCGAAGGAATTGAAAAGGACACTCTAATTGAGCTGCTAAGAGAATTCGTGGATGTGTTTGCATGGTCCTATAAGGATATGCCTGGCCTCGACCCTTCCATAGTTGAACACCGGATACCGCTTGACCCGGAAGTCAAGCCACTAAAACAAAAGCTGAGGAGAATTAAGCCCGAATGGTCTCTGCAGGTGAAAGAGGAGATAGAAAAGATGCCCAGAGCAGGATTTATCAGGCTCATTGAATATCCGACATGGCTTTCCAACATAGTAAAGGTGACCAGGTCAACGGGAAGATCCGATGTGGCGTGGACTTCAGAGATTTGAACAAGGCTAGTCCAAAGGATGATTTTCCCCTACCAAATATTGACATGCTGGTGGATACCACGACCAATTATGAGGTTAAATTCTTCGTCGATGGTTTTGCCGGCTATAACCAGATCAAAATGGCAGAAGAGGGCCAAGCCAAGACAGCCTTCACAACCCCATGGGGAACGTACTCCTACACAGTTATGCCATTCGGACTGAAGAACGTCGGGGCTACTTACCAGAAGGCAGCTACAGCCTTGTTCCATGACATGATACACAAAGAAATTGAGGTCTATGTGGACGATATGATAATACACTCCAAAGGATCAGATGGCCAACACTTCATTGATCTAAGAATATTTTTCAGCCGCCTCCGAGACCACAGCATGAGACTGAATCCAGCCAAATGCACCTTCAGCGTTAGACGGGGCAAGGTGCTAGGGTATATTGTGACGGAACGGGGAATTGAAGCAGACCCCCAGAAAATCAAGGCCATAGTAGAAATGAAACCACCTCGGACACTGACGGAAGTAAAATCCTTCATGGGAAGACTGCAGTACATAAGCCATTTTGTAAATCAGCTGACCTCAATCTGCGAGCCGATCTTTAAATTGATGAAGAAAAATGCCCACATGGAATGGACCCCAGAATGCCAGTTCGCTTTTGAAAAGATCAAGGCGTATCTTGTGAATCCCCCGATCCTTTGCCCGCCACATCAACAAAAGCCACTATTGCTATATCTAACTGTCACGGATACAGCAATTGGGGCTATGTTAGCTCAACAGAAGAAAGATTCTAAAGTTGAAAATGCCATCTACTTCGTGAGCAGAAAGCTTCAAGGGAGTGAACTCAATTATTCTGCTTTTGAAAAGACTTGTGCAGGCCTGGTCTGGGTAGTGGAAAGTTGAAGCACTACATGCAGTCTCACCTGATACATCTGGTCTCAAAGTTGGACCCCATCAAATATTTGTTCGATAAACCCTCCATCTCCATGAGGTTGGCAAAGTGGTCATTCTTTGTGGCTAAATACGACATCACTTACGTAACGAGAAAATCGTTGGCAGCTCTTCTTTGACGGGGCGTCAAACAAAAGGGGAAACGAAATAGGAATGCTTCTGGTCGATCCTACTGATGAGCATACCCCCATAGCAATAAAATTGAACTTCGAGGTTACCAACAATGCTGCTGAATATGAAGCTTGCATAGCCGAGTTGGAGGCCGCTCTTGAAAGGAACATCAAAGAATTGGAAGTGTATGGTGATTCTGCCCTCATCATCAACCAGGTCTCTAACAAAAGAAAGACCGTGGACCCGGGTCTGCAGAAATATCACACCTATATGGAAAAGCTAGTGACTCAGTTCAAGGAAATCAACTTTCATTACTTGCCCAGAGATCGCAACAGGTTCGCAGATGCCCTGGCAACACTAGCCTCTCTCGTTGAGATACCTGAAGGAAAGTCTGTCAAACCATTCAAAGTCGGGAGAAGAGAAAACCCAGCTTATTGCTTTGAGATTGAAGTAGAGGCCGAACTGGCCAATGATCCCTGGTATACCCAGATTTATCAGTATTTGAAGAACGGTGAAGCCTCTTTCAAAAATGAAGATGGGGAATATAAAGAAGGAATCAAAGCGAAAAGCCTCTCAGCCCTGAAACGACTAGCCTCTCACTATGTTCTTTTGGGAAATATGCTATACAAGAAGCTTTATCAAGGCCCCCTCCTGCGGTGTATCAGCAAACAGAAAGATACCAAACTCATGAAAGAAATACATGGTGGTATCTGTGGTCCCCACATGAATGCTCGGGCTTTAATGCAAATCATACTAAGAATGGGGTATTTTTGGATCTCCATAGAAACTGTCTGCATCCAGTTCGTCAGAAGCTGCGACAAATGCCAGCGGTACTCAAACCTCAACCACTTGCCTCCACACGAGCTCTACTGCATGACAACTCCTTGGCCTTTCGTCACTTGGGAAATTGATGTCATAGGCAAAATCACACCATCAGGCAGCAACGGCCACAAATTAGTTCTGGTAGCAGTTGACTATTTCACCAAGTGGGTTGAAGCTAAATCCTACAAGGACCTTAATTCGAAAAAGTAGCCCACTTCATCAAAGAGAACATCATATGAAGATATGGGTTGCCAGCCGAAATTATCTCAGACAATGGATCCCACTTTGAAGGGGAATGCGACAGGCTGCTAGCAGAATTCAGGATAACCCGTCATAAGTCATCTCCCTACAGGCCCCAAACTAATGGAGCCATCGAAGCAGCAAACAAGACCCTGGAAAACATCATTCGGAAAATGGCTGTCCGAGGTAGAGATTGGCCTGACAAGCTTCACCTTGCTCTCTGGGGATACAGAACATCCGTCAGAACGGCGACCGGGGAAACACTGTTTGCTCTCACCTACGGAATGGAAGTCGTGCTCCCAGTCGAGCTAGAGATTCCTTCACTCCGTGTGCTACTAGAAAGTCAGATCAACGAAGTCGAATGGCTCCAGAGTCGCCATGATGAATTGGCTCAGCTGGACGAACGTCGATTAAGAGCCATGGAACATATCCGAGCTTATCAAGGAAGGATGGCCAGAGACTTTGATAAGAAAGTAAAACACCGGGACATCAGGGAAGGCGACCTCATTTTGAAAGAGAAGCCTCCAGCCCGCATTAACCCACTTGGCAAATGGGAGCCTGTATGGGTCGGACCTTACGTTGTTCAGAAAATCTTCTCCGGAGGAGCCATGCAACATGCAGACCTCGACGGGAATCCTTTTGTACACCCAGTAAACGGCGACAAGCTTCGCAGATACTATGCATAAAAACTGAGTCATCCCCCAATAAAAGTGCTAAAAGAGTAATACCCAACTAGGTTGAAAACCCGAAACGGCGGCCTAGGTAAAAGACATGGTTGCACTAAAAATAAACAATGAAAGTGCTAAAAGTGTAATACCCAACTAGGTTGAAAACCCGAAAGGGCGGCCTAGGTAAAAAACAGGGTTGCACTACAAAACAAACAAACAAACAAAAAAAAAAAAACAATTAACTGAGTCGAACTACGGAGACCTGAGCCCTTTAGTCCAAGGGAAATGTAGGCAACCGGCAACGGTTCGGTCTAAAACATAAAATAAAACCACATTTTGTCGCACCACAGTGGCATGTCGAAAAACCCTAAAGCAATTTGCATTTTCATTACAGTTAAAAGCTTTTTGATGAGTCTAAGCTCGATTCACTCTTACAACATACAACCTGCTAAAAGAAACTAAAATACCTAACAAACTAATGTGCCTGCTATGACAAGCAGGGGATACTCAGAGACCTCAGATCACTCCAAGCTACTCATACTAGCACCTCCTCTCTTCTTTCCTCCTCTTCGAGTCTTCTTCCTCTGCACAGGAAAAATGTCAGTCCTCCTCCTACCAAGCTCTAGTACAAGGACGGGATCCATCAAACCAGCGTCTGTAAGGGCCCTAGTCACCCTAGCCTCATCTCTCATTTCCTGTACTCGAGCCGGCAACATGGGAATCCTCTCCTTCTGTCTCTTAACATAAGCCTCGTAGTCCGTCACAACATCCCCACTCTTATCATGAGGATTGGCCCTTGCCTCGGCCCTCCTCATCTCTGAAACTGTCATGTCTTCCAAACCAATAATGGCCTCATGCCTCCTTAAAATAGCCACTTGTGTCTCCCCCAGATGTCTCTCGTACCAATCCAAGTACAAAGTGGTCAGAAACACGTGCCCTGTACGCCTGAGAATAACCCTGGGAGGAAAGATGTCATACCTCCATGCTCGGTAAAGGAACGAGAACACAGAAGGATCGTCCATCGAAACATAAGCCACCACCCTGGTAGCTATGTCCTCAAATCCCTCTAAAGAAGTCTGCTCTAAGCCAAATTGCCTATGAACCAGAGCTGGAATATAAAAAGTGGACTGAGAAAGCCCCGAAAGCATGACCACATGAGACTCGTCCTGAAGCACTCTCCAAGTCTCTACCCACCAATGCGGCACCAACCACCTGATATCCTCAGTACGATGACAAGCCATCCAGTACTCCCATGAGCCCTGATCATCAAAATCCACAGTAACTGCCCTCCTGGCAAAAGTCCAAGGCATGACAAGATGAGAAGTCTCACGAAGGACTCCCAAACGCTCCATCAGACACATGGTCAACAAAAATGGGCTTCCCCCGTGCATATACCGCCTCCCGGTAGCCAACCGGTCGAGAGCATGAAGGGTCTCCCCCAAAATCAATGGCACAACGTCCCTGCCCAAACGACAGTGGACAACCACGTCCAACAAAGCTCGGTGGCAAATCCCGAAAGAGTAAACCATGAACAAAGTCCCAAACATGCAAAGTGCAAAAGCATCCCAGTATGCATCATCAACCAACCCTAAACTCCTAAACCTATCCAGAAGACCGGAAATGTCGAGATGATCGGAGCCACGAATCATACCTTGTGCTTCCTCCGGGGAAAGATGAAGAAGGTTACACAACCTATCAACAATGGTAGCTCCTCCGGGCAAAGGGACCGCAATGTCTTCCACCTCGGGACCACCAAGCAAAGCTCGGAATTCTTCAACATTCGGGACCACCTCATTGTAGGAAAAACATAAGACATGTCTTCTTGTATCCCAAAATGAAGCGGAGGCCCTCAAAAGATCATAATTCGGGATCAACTCCTTGAGGGACCACAAGCATTTTACCTTGTACCTCTCTTCAAAAAATGACCTCTTCTCATGCATGATCTCCCGGGACCACTCTTTGAACTTGTTGAAGAAGGACATTTGAGATTCTTGGGACAAATTTGATGGATTTTTCATGCTCACAAAATTCTCCATGGATTTTCTTTCTTCCTCTCCGAAATTGCAGGTTGAACAAGCAGTTGAAGGGAATGTTTGAATTAAAAGAAGGGGAAAACCAGATCCAAAGCAAAAATTAAATGACAGTGTCAGACCTCAGTCTCATCTGCGTGGACAGAAATGAGCCCCTCACCCCCATCCGCGCGAACAAGAATGTAACCCACCAGAAAAAAATCTGCAGCAGTTGAAACTGCTGCACCGCGGAGGAATATCTCATCCCAGCCGCTTGAAACCTGCACAAAACCTGTCCAGAACAATTCATATACCAAACATTCACATCCTTGCCACAAAACCGGGCTCATGCAACATCGCATTCATATGCATAATAAATAAAAAAAGAGAGAAATTGATAGTAACTATAATCCTGGTTATTACATTCCAAAAAAAAAAAAGAAAGAAAAGAAGAAAGTGTGCACGAAACATAAACTGTATCTGTCCTAATAGGTACAACCTCAAAATCAATCATCAGAATCACCGAAAGATGTCGCCTTACCTCGGGCCCTCTTGCGACTCGCGTCCGACCCCTCTGCAGCCATGACCACCTCAGGCTCTGTATCATCATCCTCATCCCCATAAAAGGTCTCGTCGGGACCAGTCGGTACACCGCGAAGAAATCATATCCGAACGTAAACGCATCGAATCCCTGGCCCTGCGAAGATGATCCCCCCTAGTGCCAAACGTGCCCTGGACCATGCAAATCTCCAAGGATGACGTGTTCGGAAGGCAGTTCCCTGTTAGAATCCATAAAAGGGGAAATGGGGATATCCGGGGAATGCTCGGAAGAAGTAGGCTCCCTGGATGGTATATGAGGAGGCTCTCGCTCTACAAGCGCCGGCTGTGCCCGTCTCTCTATGGCCCGAGCGGCCCCACGGGTGATGAGCCACTTGATGAATCTCTTGGCCCCAATGACCTGTCGCATCAGCTTGTCAACGACCGTGGCCGGGAACTGCACAAAAAAAAAACAAAAGCATCAGAAATAGTCGAAGCAATAAATAAAAAAAAGAGATAATAATAAAAAGACAGAAACAATAAAGAGACATACCCTCATATCCGGACGAGGTCGGAAAGCTCGGGGAGTCCTCTCAGGAATGGGAATGTGCACCCTCATCCTGATCCCATCCTGGACATATGAAAAGTCCGACCGAGGGAGCCGCACAACCGGGATCCCCTCTCTCTCAAGCACCTGAGGCATCCTCAGCCTCCTCAACACAAACACTGAATACGGCTCATCCGTCCCAAATCCAGAAAAATGCTGGCCACCCCTGTAGTAAGCCCAAGTCTCTGAATCCTCGGTCGGACTCAACATGTCGACAGGAGGCTCCATCGGTGCCAACAAACCCGCACCTTCGCCATGCTGGCGCGTCACCCTATCCCCCAAGTAATAGACATCGCAAGACAACCCCCTCAAAATCCTCCTCTCCACCGTCCATCTCTCAGCGCCCTTCAGCTGCTCAACGTCAAAGCGACCCCAGTGGTAGAACTGAATCCCCGCATCCGTCTTCGCTCTCACAAGGGGCCGACACTCCTTATACTTGAGAGTCGTGCGTCCCCGAGCACCCCTCTTCACCCTCACCTGCCTGGTCTAAGAAAGCATAGCCGGGTACGCCCTGACGTGCTCCTCTGGCTGCTTCCACATCGTGCAGCGAAAGAACTCCAGAGCCCACACCTGCGAAAGGAAAAGAATACATCAGTTAAGCTCAGACAGAGACAATACGTGCATAAGGAAAGAAAAGAGCAGAAGCTTATACCTCCAGCGGGAACTCGAAGCACGTAAGAGAGCTCACAGCCTTCCGGCTATACCTGTCCATAGCAAAATAAAGCTCTACTAGCCCAGCCTCCCCCCAAGCCACCTCTCCGGCTCTCTCTACATCAGTCAACGTCCTCAACAATGCAAACATCATCGTCCCCTCGGCATGCCCAAATAAGGTACTCGAAAAAGCAAACCACAAAAAAGACCGGGCAACCTGCTCAGCCGATATCCTCTTATCACCACCCTCATACCTTGCTATGCTCTCCATGATCTTCCCGTGGATCACGGCATACTCCATCCCCATCCCCTTCTTAGGACTGGGGACAAAACCAAGAAGATCCTGCAACTCCCGATCAGTATAGCCATCCCGCCACTCGATTTTGCGCCCCTCGAAGGACAGACCCATGATCGCAGCTTAATCGGACGGCATGACTGTAGCATCACCCCAGAAGAAATGGAAGGAGTGGGTCACGTCCCACCAATGCTCCGCCAAGGAAAAAGTCAACCCCTTACTCTTCGGCAACTTGATCAATCCCCTCAAACACTCGATGAACTCGTACAACCCCGTCTCAATCAGTACAATCTGCCTCGGACTCGTCAGCCCTCCTCTGCCCAAGAACGAAAGCTGGTCCCACAGGCTAATCACTGCCTCGACCAATCCCCGGGTCTTCAGCTTATTCAGCTGATCCTGTACAAATCGATCACCACCCTGCAATTGAAGAACAGAATATCAATTAATACTTGCATTTGCATGTAAAAGCATATACAAGCATCATAGGCATAAAGTTTTGAAGAAATTTCGACAGCATAACGGCATGTGATGAACTCAACCCCACTTTTCTTGCACAAAAGACAAAACTTTTGAGATTTTTAGCAATTACAATCACTATTTAACATTCATTCATACATAAAGGGACATGTCAATGACAAGAAGTCAACGGAAACAAAATTCCATCCCATTTCATAAAATTCTCGAACATTTTTTCACACAAAATCCTATTTTCACAAGATGGCATGCATGAATAATTCTTTACATTTATCTCATTCACAAAAACATCATAGTATTGCAAAAATCCCACATGCAGAGGTCCGTCCCGGATCCGGTAAAATTTCCGTCACCTCATATTTCAAAAATGGCAAATCGCCAATTCTTGTTTCAAACAAAATGCATACTTGAATTACCCATATACTCAATAAAGCATGCAAATCATTAAATTTGAATTTCAATGGCAGGAATATGGATTTTCTAATTTTTTCTAAAAATTAAAATCCTATTTTAACACAATAATAATTCGAACAAAAATCGACAAAAACAAAGGAAGGGATTCAAAGCATACCGTGCGAAGATTAGGATCAGTGGACCAGTGTTGCCACATATCGGGGTATGGTTCCTCCACCATCGATTGCGAAAGCGAATAATGCCTCCGCATCCTCACGAGCTCCAGCCTTCTTTCTACGATCGGACCGCGTCCCTGACCTTGGATAGCCCCTTCCCTTTGCTCCATGATTCAAAAAATTGAAGAAAATTGAAGGATTTTGGAGGTTTTTTAACCAACAATGGCGGATTTTCTCTCCCTCTCTCGTAAACTATAAAAGCACGGTGAAAGAGGAACGAGAAAAGGCTACGGCCTTTTAGGTGTTCTCGCCTCGTCAGTCTTGTCCGCGCGGACAGGATTGAGGGGTAAAATCCCTCTTTTGCCCTTTAAAAATTCCAGACTTTGCAAACTGATCCCGGACTTAACTAAGGATAACCAAAGTTGACCCAAGTTAGTCCCCTTTCAAAAGAACCCAACGGCAGTAAAACGTAAGCCCGATTTCTCCGACGAAAGTTAACGGAATCCCGTTTCTTTCCTCGTCTTCACCAAGGACAGTAAAATGTAAGCCCGATTTCTCTGACGAAAGCTAACGGAATCCCGTTTCTTTCCTCATTTTCACCAACGACAGTAAAACGTAAGCCCGGTTTCTCCGACGAAAGTTAACAGAATCCCGTTTCTTTCCTTGTTTTCACCTACGGCAGTAAAACGTAAGCCCGATTTCTCTGACGAAAGCTAACGGAATCCCGTTTCTTTCCTCGTTTTCACTTATGACAGTAAAACGTAAGCCCGATTTCTCCGACGAAAGCTAACGGAATCCCGTTTCTTTCCTCGTTTTCACCAACGGCAGTAAAACGTAAGCCCGATTTCTCCGACGAAAGTTAATGGAATCCCGTTTCTTTCCTCGTTCTCATCCACGACAGCAAACGTAAATCCTCATTAGGCTGATACCTCCGGATCATCATTCACTAAGGCTAGAGGCACCTAAACACTATCACTTCGATTTGATAAACCGCAATCACCTTTCTATTCGATAAACCGCAATCACCTTCTGATTTGATAAACCACAATCACCTTCTGATTCGATAAACCGCAATCATCTTCTGATTCGATAAATCGCAATCACCTTCTGATTCGATAAACCGAAATCATCTTCTGATTCGATAAACTGCAATCATCTTCTGATTCGATAAACCACAATCGTCTCCCGATTCGATAAACCGCAATCGCTTTCCGATTCGACAAACCGAAATCAACACCAGGTTGACACCCCAAAATAGTCACTCTAGGGTCGACGTCTGAAGATAGTCGAAAAACCCGAACTACGACCGGCTTGATTCTTCTTAAGGATACGTAGGTAGCCTACCATAGGTTCAGCCATCTGACCAAAATGGTAATCCTCCTCTCCCCAGCAGATTGGGACCTCACTTTTATCGACGACCCCACTTCCCCTGGAAGTACCATCGCCGAGGGGCTACTGTAAGTGTCCCAATCTGAACCGCCAATATTCCATCAGCCCAATTTAACATTTTTCACATCAAATAAATATTTAAGGGCATTATGGTCACTTTCCAAGGTAATTTAAGCAAGGAAGGACCTTAAGGGAATAACAAATTTGGATTGGATCTCCCTGGAAGGAGTAACTTCTACGAAATTGACCAATTTTGAATTAATTGCAAACAGCCAAAACTGCTATTCTGCAAAATCAGGCACGCCTTCATTCCAATCTGCGCGGACATGATTGAGCCTCATTCCTATCCGCGTGGACAGGATGGAACCCTAATTCAGCCAATAAATAAAACCCTTCTCTCTCAGTTTAGAGGATCCATTCTAAACCCTACTGTTACATTGACGAAAATCTCTCCAGAAAACAGCCTAAACACTCATCCAAACACTTACTCATCCAAACACTCATCCAAATACTAAACCTAACCACAAATCCACACACAAGTCTTGAATACATTCAAACCCTAAACACAAACCAAGAAGATAGGGTACAACCATTGGTAAACCCTCCTTCTCCTTACCTTAATCTCCCTCATTCATGCATACATCTCATGTTTAAATGATGTAACTTGTTTTATTTACTTGTTGCTCACTTCTCTTCCCACTTTGTCCTAGGATCCAAGAGGATCTCAATGGAGTTCATCTCCATGGATGATTCTCTACAAGGATTCACATTTCTTTATTATGTTATTCCCCTTTGTCCCTTTCACATTAACTAGTCTCTACTTGTTGCTTACTCTCTTGACCTATAAGATGGTCATCTTGGAGTCTATCTCCATAGATGGCCACTTCAAATGGTCCATAATCTTTATTTTCTTATAAATGTCCCTCCCATAGTCTAAGATGTTCACCTTGGAACCATTTCCTCGGATGAACAACCTTAAGACTTGCACAAATTGGGTCACACAAGATGTATGAGATACACTTGAGTATAGATCTCAAGGATGGTCATTTAATGACCACCTTAGAAGATCTTTCTCTAAAAGTTGATACATCTTGACCTATTTCTTGCTTTGTCAAATTTACTTTCATGTCAAACCCCCAATCCTAAGTAAATGAAATGCTTCTAAGTCCTAATGTACCCTCATGATGGCTTGATCTAGTAGATCACTATTAATCATGTTTAGTTATCACTAATAAAAGCCTAAGGAAAGTGGGGACAAGCATGGATGCAAAATCCAAAAATTCTTCTATTTGACATTTTCTGTTGCAACTCCAGTTCTGATTCTGTAAATCCAGTTGACTTTCTGGAAATTACATAATCAGACCGGAAAGCTGCCAAAAGGGAATCCTAAAGTTCTATCTGCGCAGACAGGATTGATCCTCGTCCTGATCCGCGCGGACATGAATGTCACAGGCAGATATTTTTGTTTCCAGTTTCTTTTCACTCATAGAAGCACACTGTTTTGATTAATTCCAGTCCTGTCCAGTCAAACTGTTTATTTCCAGAAAATCCCTTTTGCAAAACACACAGACACACACATATACAAATGGTTTCAAGTTTGGAAGACTCGTCTACGAGGCATTCCGAGTGAACGTGCTAATCGTTCTTCCCGGAATGTAACGTGACCTCCGAACCCTTTTTCAATTTTACGGGCTTTTTTCAAAGTTTTGACCCTAAACTAAAAACGGCGTGGCGACTCCGTTGATTTTTCAAAAAAAAAATCGGGTACATCACACACACACATTTTTTTCAATGTGCATAACATCAAGATTATGACGAACATGATTATTTGCCCAATATGGAAACTCAAAGAAGATACTCCTCTTTTTCCAATTGTGACACAACTTAGGAACCTTTCTCTTCTCCAACTTGGCTTGTTGCTTCTCACCCTCTTCTCTTTTCCCCTTTTTAATAACATCTTCTATTTTATACTCTGTTTCCATATTTTCAACTTGTTTAAGCAATTTTGTTCCAAACAATAACTTGGGCTTATCTCTCACTTCATGAGTACCATCAAAAGAGGTTTTATCCTTACAAAAAGCATGACTCCTAGGCAAGAAGCGTCGATGACCAATATAATAATACTTGCCACCATGATCAAACCATTGTGCTTGAGGTCTCACATTGCAACAAGGGCAAGCATATTCACCTTTAGTGCTCCATCCAAACAACATTGCATATGCAGGAAAGTCATTTATTGTCCATAATAGTGAAGCTCGTAAAGTAAACAACTCGTTCCTTGATGCATCATAAGTTGATATACCATCTTCCCACAATTCTTTCAAGTCATCAATTAACGGTTGAAGATACACATCTATCTTGTTTCCCGGCCCTTTTAGGCCTTGAGTAAGCACCGACAAGAAGAAATATGGCTGTTTCATGCATAACCAAGGTGGAAGATTGTATGGCATAAGCACAACCGGCCAAGTACCGTGAGATATAGTCATTGTTCTGAAAGGATTAAATCCGACAGATGCTAATCCCAATCTAACATTTCGAATTTCACATGAAAATAATGGATAACGTTCATCGAATCCCTTCCACGCACGAGAGTCTGCATGTTGCCTCAGCACACCATCGTTTATTCTTTTCCCAGCATGCCATCTCATGAGTGCCGCGGTCTTAGATGACCAATACAACCTTTGCAACCTTGGCTTTAAGGGAAAATACCATACTTTCTTCATCGCTACCTGCTTGGAAAGTTTATTCTAGCCACTTGTTTTCGCACCTTCACAGCTACCCCCTTCTTCTTGTTGCTTATATCTAGAGGCTCCACAAATTTCTCATTTAGTAAGTTTTTTAGTTTCATTTCGAAACAACATACACTACCAGAAAAATAGGTTTTAGCGGCAGAAATTTCCGCCGTTAAATTCAAAATTCCGTCGCTAAAGTTAAATACCGACGGAAAAATTTTGTCGGTGGTCCGCCGCTATCATCCCGCCGCAGTGTTCCGACGGCTCAAATTCCGCCGGTATATTTTGATATTACCGATTGAATTAATTCCGTCGGTGATCTTTTGACATTAGCGACGGAAATTTCCGATGCTAAATTAATTCATTTTAATTAAAAAATTATTTTAGCGATGGAATATTCCGCCGGTGGAATAAATATTTAATTTAATTTTTATTTTCACCGGCGGAAATTTCCGTCGCTGAAATAAAAATTAATTAATTTAAATTAATTTCAGCGACGGAAATTTTCGCCGCTGGAATAAAAATTAATTAAAATAAATTATTTTCACCGGCGGAAATTTCCGTCGCTGGAATAAAAATTAATTAAAATAAATTAATTTCATCGACGAAAATTTTCGTCGTTGAAATTAATTTATTTTAATTAATTTTTATTTCAGCGACGAAAATTTCCGCCGGCGAAAATAAAAATTAAATTAAATTAAAATTAAAATTAATTGATATAGCGGCGGAAATTTCCATCGCTAGAATAAAAATTAATTAAAATAAATTAATTTCAGCGATGGAAATTTTCGTCGCTGATAATTAAATAAATTAAAAAAAAAAATTAAAATATCAATTAACCAATTTTTTTTTGTACCTGATATAACAATTCAATAAAACTAAAACTATAAAACTAAAAACCAAATATCAGCGTACCAAACTAAAAACTAAATATCACCGTACCAAATCGGGAGGGGGGAGGGTGGGGAGGGGGAGAGAGGGGGGAGGGGGAGAGGGGGAGGAGGGGCTCCCCTTGGTACCAAATATAACAAATGTTTACAAACAAGTATAAAATAGTACCAATCAGAGTACCAAACTAAAAACCAAAATCAACGTACCAAATCGGGAGGGGGAGGGGGGAGGAGGGTACCGGGGCTCCCGCGTGTACCAAATATGATCCCGAAATAACTTCTGAGCCTGTTTCTTGAAAACATATTTAGCCGTCGCCTTGTCGATATCCGGCGTCCATGTAAATTTCCCCTACAACATATAATGATAACATTACAAAACTAAAAGAGTATAATCATTATTAATTATAACATTTTAATAACAAACTAACATTTATGTTTTAAATAAAAACCATTAACACATTACCTTAAACTCCTCCCAAGCATCCTCCTTCTGCTCCGGTGGCAATGATTTCCAGTTGGGCCAAAACTCTGCCATGACCCGAGACCGCCAATACTGTCCAATCTTTGTCCCTGGGGTACGGTATCCACCTACAAACCTGCCAAGTATATTTATACAATAACATTTTAACTTAAATAATGAATTATATATAAAACAAAGAGGAACCAACTTATATCAAATTAATGAAGAGTTACTTACTGGTCATAAAGTGGCGATATCTGGACATATATCCTCCCCTCATAATTGACAGGAGAAGGAGTATCAGCCCTAGAGGTGGAGCTGGCACTACTAAGTAAAGGGTCCACATCATCACTACCGGTAGCACCTGTACTGGATCGGGACGGTTGCGTCTCAGTAATAGATGTGTATACGGGGCGGGTCTTCCTGCCAGCTCTACTAGTACTCATATCTAAACTAAAACAATCGTTGACAAATTTTAATAATATAAAGCATTCACATTACATATAAAACATTAAATTTCTAATAATCTAAGCATTCACAATACATATAAAACTTTAAACTATTAATAATATAAAGCATTCACAATACATATAAAACTTTATAGTTCTAATAATCTAAAGCATTCACAATACATATAAAACTTTAAACTATTAAAAATATAAAGCATTCACAATACATATAAAACTTTAAAGTTCTAATAATATAAAGCATTCACAATACATATAAAACTTTAAACTATTATTAATCTTCATCCCCATCATCATCACTGGACTCTGAATTACTATAAAACTTGAGTTCTTCATCTTCGTCTTCGGACTCTGATGAATCAAACTCTGGTTCGATGTCCTCTTCCTCTTCCTCTTACTCTGATTCATCAATATCAATGTGCGCGAGATGACCTGAACGAGGAGGAGGAGGTGGCAAATTCACTGGTAAGAAATCCTCCTCGGGTTCATCAACATTATGAGGAATATGAGTGACATTATCTAATGGATGATTAGCTGATGAAACGTTAGGTGGCACTGGCATTTCATCCTCTTAATAGGGTGTTTCTAATGAGAACTCTGTAGTTGTAGACGAGAGTAGGTTGTCAATCATGCTCCTAGCCTTGGTCATCTAGACAGCCCACCATCCGTCAGGTCACGGACGAGGGTAGGGAGTCATGTATACCTGTTGTGCTTGAGATGCTAAGATGAAGACGTCGTCGCCATTATGTCTGGATGAGTCCTTTACATCGACGAGGTCAAATATGGCGTGCTTCTTAACACCTCGCACAGCATCTCGCCAATAAAAATTGAACAAGATAACATTATTTCCACCCAAATACTCCACCTCGACTACTTCTTTCAGGACGCCATAATAATCAAGGTTTCCTTTAAGCTTCACACCGCTATTCCACGTTAATTTAGAGCCCCCGTAAGTTTTGGTATGAAACACATAGCCATTCACGAAATAACCGTTGTATAAATTAACGTTCAAGTACGGATTTTTTGCTAAATATCTTAACCCCGCAGCTTTGGCATCACCCGGATGTTCAGCTATCTATAAGACAATATGTAACCAATTTAATACAATTTTAAGATTGAATGTTTAAAAAAGTATATAGAATAAATTTGAATGAAAAGAAATATTTACATATTTCCTTAGCCAATTTGGAAATTCTCTGTCTGTCCTAGTTGCGATGAGTTCTGGAGATAAATCCTGAGCTAAATCATCAAACATTCTGCAGTAGGGTCAAACAAGGCATTTCATATGCAGGTAATTAAACATGCATTATTTAATCGACGAGGCATAAACATAACATCAATGACTTACTTGATATATTCCCCAACTTCGTCACAGTTAAGAAGAACATAGAGTGAGACCGCGGCAAACTCTTTAGCGGTTAACGTACGCGTACCAACCCGTTTGCCGAGGAACCGACCAGGGGATGAAAATACCGAGATGTTTCCCTTAGACGGACAACCACCATCGTAATTGCGGCCAACCCTAGTCAATCTCGTATCAACATCAAGAGGAAAATATGTTCCGACAAAGACAACAATCTCATCTATAATAACAGCCTCTGAAATTGAGGCCTCAGCCATGGCTCTATTGCTCATCTTCCTTTTCAATTGGCCTAGATACCTAAAAGTCATTCGTAGATTAAAACATAAATAATGTTAAAGAAGGTATATTGTTAATGCTCAAATTATTTAGAAATAGAATAAATTCAATTACCTCTCAAATGGATACATCCATCTGTATTGAACTGGACCACCGACTCTAGCTTCGTATGCCAAGTGGACCGGTAAATGGTCCATAGAATCAAAGAATGAAGGAGAAAATATCTTCTCAAGTTTGCACAAAGTCACTATGATGCTCTCCTCAAGCTTTTTCATGTGATCAACAAGCAGTGTGGTCGATGTTAACGCTCGAAAAAACTCACTTAACTCTGTTAACGCCACCCAGATATTGTCAGGCAAGAGACCCTTGAGAGCAATCAGAAGTAGCCTTTCCAGCAAAACGTGGCAATCGTGACTCTTCAAACCCTGCACTTTCCCCTCCTCTACATTGACATAGTTACCAATGTTAGACGCGTAACCATCTGGAAGCTTTAAATACTTGAGACATTTCAGGAGGAGGAGTTTGTTTTCCTTTGTAAGCACGTATTGAGCTACCGGTCTAACTGGTTTACCATTGACATGTACCAAGTCTAAGGCCGGCCGCTTACAGATTTCCTTAAGGTCCATTCGAGCTTTTTCATTGTCTTTAGTTGTTGCCTTGAAATCCATCAACGTGTTAAAAACATTATCGAATACATTCTTCTCAATGTGCATCAAGTCAAGGTTATGTCGAATGAGATTTGTTTTCCAATATGGCAGCTCCCAAAATATATTCCTCTTGGTCCAGTTATGGGAAGTCCCAAACCCTTATATTTTGGTCTTCAAAAACTTTTTCCTCCACCGAGGATCGGGCAATCTAGATACCTTCTCATAGACCGTGTCACCACTTAAACGAATCGGGGCCTCATCGTGGTCAATCTTTTTCTTTTTAAACGCATTCTTCTGGGTCCTGAATGGGTGGTCCTCCGAAAGAAATTGTCTATGGCAATCGAACCAACATGGTTTTCCAGCGTGCTTGAGCGTGAAAGACTTTGTGTCACTCATACAATACGGACAGGCCAACTTCCCATGGGTGCTCCAACCCGATAACATCCCATATGCAGGGAAGTCATTAACTGTCCACATTAAAGCAGCCTTCATGCTGAAATTCTCTCGCTTGAAAGCATCCCACGTTTTGACCCCATCCTCCCAAAGCTATTTCAATTCGTCCATCAAAGGTCGGAGATAGACGTCAATGTTCTTCCCAGGGCTGTTTGGGCCGGGAATGAATAACGACAAGAACATGTAGGGATCACTCATACACAACCAGGGCGGAAGATTGTAGACAGTGGCTATAACCGGCCAACAAGAGTAAGATTTTGCCCCAGGACCAAACGGATTGAAACCATCAGGAAGCGGTATGCATAACCGTATATTTCTTGCTTCAGACGCAAAGTCAGGATAAGTCTCATCAAAGTGTTTCCATGCCTCCCCATCACTGGGATGAATCAACACACCCTCTTCACGCAAACTTTCCTTATGCCAACACATTGCTTCTACAGTAGATTTAGATGCGTAGAGGCGTTGCAGTCTTGGAATCAATGGCATGTAACGCAACTGCTTATGTGGTTTGTTTTTCTTGTGTTTTGAACTATCCCTCCGATTTGGCTTATATCTACTTTGTCCGCAAATTGAACACTCTGTCTTCTGTGAATCTTCCTTGTAGAATAGCATGCAGTCATTCTTACACTCATCAATCTTTTCATATCATAGCCCAATCTGCCCAACCAACTTCTTTGTCTCATAAAAGTTTGTAACCATCTTATTCTCTTTCGGCAACATCCGCTTAATTGCTTTCATGATACGATTATAAGCAGACTGGCTAATATTGCAATCATCCTTTATGTTAAGGAGCTCAGCCACAGCCTCCAACACACTGATCTCACAACCTGGATAGACCTTCTCTTTTGCAGAGTCCATAGCATCAATAAATTTCTTGGCTGCAGGGGTTGGTTCTTGTTGTTGGTTGTCTGACCAATCGAATTCAGGACCAGCTGCATCCCTAACCATATCTTCCATATTCAAAGGTGGTTCTTCATTGTCCTGAATAATAAGTTCGGGTTCGGTAGGTACATGAATATTACTGGGGGATTATTCGCAACATTTGTGTGTAATATCATTCGCTCACCATGGCGAGTCTACCGTTTGTACCCAACTTCAAACCCGTTACGCAAAAGATATTTCTGAGTATCGATCAAGCTTAGATACTTGACATTACAACACCTGGTGCATGGACACCTAATCTTACCATCATCATTCATGTGACTGGGATTTGATTCAGCAAATTCATTAAACCCATTCAACCCTCTTATAAACTCAGGATTGATACTGCTATGATTCGGCAACTTCCGCTTGTACATCCAACTACGATCATCGTTGACAAACATCACTCCTGCATTGCAATCCATATATTATACGTACACTCAATTTAATCGACGGATGAAACAAAATTGGGATGTTAATAATTATTTGATTTCATAATATATTAACAGTTTAGAAGTAATTAACCTATTACCATTCCCTAAATTTGAATTACAAACTTAAAAGCAACACAGATCTTCTTAAAATAAATTTAAAGCTTCTATCTCACATTTAATAATATATTAACAGATCTTCTTAAAGTATCTAGGAACTCGTTCCTGCTCCTAAACTCGAATCTCTACTCTTCCTCTGCCTCGGTCCTCGGGTGGTCTTTGTCTAGGTATGTTGAAAACGTCAGTCTGACCTCGTCCTAGCTCAGGTATCGTGTGAGCCGGTGGATCAATCAGTCTGGTAGCTTTCAGTACTGCTCTTTCCTACCTCAAGGCCTCTCTGCCAGCTATCACTTCGGGATCATTTCTCAAAGCAGCTCTTCGAAGCTCCCGTCTCTCATAATCTGCTGCAATATCGCCAGTGATTTCATCAGGGTTGCTCTTGGCCTCTATGTCTCTTAATGTCCGGCTGGAAGAATAGTCTGCCCCAAAATACTCTCTGCGTCGAGCCTCTATCATCAGCTGTACAGGACCTTGCTGCTCCTCGTACCATATTAGATACTCGATGGTCAGAAATGTGCTACCTCTAGTTTGACGGAGTAGTGGTCATATCGGAAGAAAGCCCTCTAGAAATGCTCTGCCAAAGAAATGTGTAGTCTGAGGCTCATTCATAATCATCGGCCTGGTATTAGTCGTCAACTGCTCTCTCAAAGTCCGAATGGCCTGCTGCGGGTATCCGTACTATCTGCTCACTAGAGATGGAATGCAAAAGGATGATACATGTAGTCCCGGAAGTCGGACAATCACTAACTCATCCTGAATATCTCTCATAGTTTGAAAAAATAAATAAATCATAAATATTAATTAACACCGACATAATTATTCCACCACTACTACCACCACCATCACTATCATCACTACAATCACTACTACCACCACCACCGCGCACTACCACCATCACTATCACCACAACTATTACTACTACCACCACTACTACCACCACCACCACCACTATATATCACCACTACAATCACTACAACCACCATGTACTACCACCACCACCACTCCACCACTACTATCATAACCACTACCACCATTACAATACCACAACATAACTATTACTACTACCACCACGACTACCACAACCACACACCACGCACCACCACCACCACTATACCCCTATCAGAACCACTACCACCATTATTATACCCCTAAACTATAAACACTATATCCCTAAACCCTAAACCCTAACCCCTAACCCATAAACCCTAAACCCTACATCCTAAACCCTACTTAATCCCTAAACCCTAAACCCTAACACCTAACCCCTAACCCCTAAACCCTAAACCCTAACCCTAACCCTAACCCCTAAACCCTAAACCCTAAACCCTAACACTTAAAACCAAAACCCTAAACCCTAACCCCTAACCCCTAAACCCTAAACCCTAAACCCTAACCCTTAAACCCTAGCCCCTAACCCCTAAACCCTAACCCCTAACCCTAAACCCTAAACCCTAAACCCTAAACCCTAAACCCTAACCCCTAACCCCTAAACCCTAAACCCTAACCCCTAAATCCTAAACCCTAACCTTAAACCCTAAACCCTAAACCCTAATTCCTAAACCCTAAACCCTAAATCCTAAACCCTAACCCTAAACCCTAAACCCTAACCCCTAACCCCTATACTATATACCCTATACCCTATAGGGTATAGGGTATATAGTATATGGTATAGGGTATATAGTATAGGGTATATAGGGTATAGGGTATATAGTATAGGGTATATTGTATATAGTATATGGTATAGGGTATATAGTATAGGGTATATAGGGTATAGGGTATATAGTATAGGGTATAGGGTATATAGTATAGGGTATAGGGTATATAGTATAGGGTATAGTAAATAGGGTATAGGGTATATAGTATATGGTATAGGGTATATAATATAGGATATAGGGTATAGGGTATATATAGTATATGGTATAGGGTATATAGTATAGGGTATATATAGTATATAGGATATAGGGTATAGGGTATATAGTATATGGTATAGGGTATATAGTATAGGGTATAGGGTATAGGGTATATAGTATATGGTATAGGGTATATAGTATAGGGTATAGGGTATAGGGTATATAGTATATGGTATAGGGTATATAGTATAGGGTATAGGGTATAGGGTATATATTATATGGTATAGGGTATAGGGTATATAGTATATGGTATAGGATATATAGTATAGGGTATAGGATATATAGTATACGGTATAGGGTATATAGTATAGGGTATAGGGTATATAGTATACTCCCTCCGTCCCATGTTTTTATAGACTTTTGATCATTGCACGGGAATTAAGGAGGAAATATTATATTGAAAGTGTTGTGAGTGTGAAAATAAAATAGGAGAGAGAATGAGTGGAGAGAATAGTAAATTATAATGGTGATGTGAGTATTAAAATAATGTAGGAGAGAGAATGAGTGGAGGGAATAGTAAAGATTCCTTTCCATTTTAGGAAAGTATATATTATTGTAGGACGCCCAAAAAAGAAAGTTTATATATTATCATGGGACGGAGGGAGTATGGTATAGGGTATAACATTTTCAGTTAGTTTTTTGAAATTCCATTCAGTTTTTTAACGTTTCCAGTTAGTTTTTTAGAATTTCTGTCAGTTTTTTAACGTTTTCAGATAGTTTTTTAACGTTGTCAGTTAGTTTTACAAAATTTCAGTTAGTTTTTTGAAATTCCAGTCAATTTTCTAACGTTTCAGTTAAATTCTTTAATGTTTTCAGTTAGTTATTTTGTTAATTACTTCTAAAAATAATTAAAAATTAAATTTATAATTACCGACGGAATATTTCTGTCGCTGATAAATTAAAAAAAAATTAATTAATCACCGACGGAATTATTCCATCGCTGATTAATTAAAAATAATTAAAAATTAAATTTTATAATCAGTGACCGAATATTACCGTCACTGATAAATTAAAAAAAAAAATTAATCACCGACGGAAATATTTCGTCACTGGTTTATTATAAAAAATATATATTTAGTTTTTACCGACGGAATTATTCGGTCGCTGTTTAATTAAAAATATAAAAAATAAATATTATAATCACCGACGGAATAATTCCGTCGCTGATTAAAAAAAATAAAAAAAAATAACTTTTCACCGACGGAATAATTCCGTCGCTGAGAAAGATATAATGACGGAATATTCCGTCGGTAAAGTTGACGCCAATTTAGTGGCGGTAAAGAAAGAAATATTCGAGGAATATTCGTTTTAGCGACGGAATTTAATTCCGTCGGTAAATTTGACGTCAAAATCATTCCGTCGCTATAGCATAATTTTCGTCGCTATTTAGCGACGGAATGATTCCGTCGCTAAAGCACCAGTTTCTGGTAGTGATACAATGATTAATGCACGCGTCCCATGTTTTATAACTGAAACCCAAATCTGTAGTCATCTTGTACGCCTCACGATAAGAACTTGGCACTTTTGCTGACTGAGGCAATGCCCTAATGATTTTTTTAATAAAGAAGTAAATCCCTTATCGGCCACTTGATATTAGCCTTCCAGTGCATAAGTTCTACAATAAATGAGTGTACTGTAAACTTATCACACCCTTCTCACACGGCTTGATCAGCATCTCTCAAAAGTCTATGAAACTTTGCGATGGCTGCATCTGATTGTACGATTTCTTCAATTCCTGGCAGGTTACTATCCGGCATACCCATCCCTTCATGTACCATTTGCGTCATACAATCTTGCACGCCCAATTCAATTTCAATGCCATCTTCAGTTCTCCTATCATTATTATCATTCTTAGACGCCGAAATGTACTCTTCCCCATGCCTAGTCCAATTCTTGTAATCTTTTTGAAATCCTACTTCAATACAATGTGATTTCACGGTTGCACGATCTTTTTGGTAACGATTTGAGCATTTTTTATAAGGAAAATATATTTCTTTAGCACCAAGAAACTTTTTTGAGAATGCAAAATCGAGGAAGTTGTCAATCCCAGACATATACTCATTTGAAATCCGGTTACCAAAATCAATCCAACTTTTGTCCATATATGACTTGATATTTTTAACGTTAAAATACAACCTATATTTATGACCGAGAGACACAAATTTTAGAATAAAAATAATGATCAGGTAAAGATGCATCTCTAGTCTACTTTTCATATAAGCCGATCCTATACTTCCAATCCTTAATCAAAACATAGCAACCATAAACAATAAGAACAATTTTATATAAATAAAATGGCAATTCGGTTATAGATCCATTCACAAATAAGAGATCCAAACAAGTAGAGTGTTGAACATGCCTAATGAGCGCATCACAAACCAAACAAGTATTAACATGTGCAACGACAATACTTTGGGTAACAAATGCAAGTGGGATGACTTGAACCATGACCTTGCCATGTCAGAGGGGGGGTTATGAAGGGTTGAAGCAAAAGAAACGGGAAAAGATTTTAAGATCAATGAAAGAGTATGTCCGAAATCCAAAAAGGCATGAATAAAATACAGCCAAAGATATTGGGTAGCACAAAAGGCAACATGCAATTGAAATAGTATCATAAGTTAATAGAAATATCCAACTTTGTGTCTCTTCTTCTAAGTAATTCATAGGTATATAATATGCACTATTTTTCAGTCATGAACCATCAACAAATACAAGAGACAATACAGATTGTTTACTTGCCTACTTACCAAATAATGATGCAACTAGTGATATAAGGCGCTCCTCCAATTCTTCTGTATACTGCCTTTTCTTGTTCTTGGTTGTAGGAATTTGTAAAGCAAACGATTCAAGCAAATTAATGTTGTACACCATACCAAATTCCCAGAAAGTGCAGGAAATAGGACAAGTTTAACGAACATAGGGAAAAAATAAAGTCAGAAGGGAATTAGATAAACACATTGCATCAAACTTTAAAGCAAAAACTACATCAGACAACGATGACAAAAAAACAGAAGTATTGGTTTAAATGACTTTTAGAATTGGATGAAGTCCATTTCAACATCTTATCATCTGTGAGACCACACAGATCAGCCTCAGCATGCACAAAATCTAGCTATCTACTGACCTATGTAACGAATCCACACAGGCCATATTCCTTATAGCAACTATCCTTGTCGTGAATGCTAAATATATATCAAAACTAAAGATATATTTGCTTTTTTTAATTGTCACAAAAGCATAAACTGGCTTCTAATCAACTTTTTGAGTTAGCAACATATGTTTAACAAATCTACAATCCCTTTCATACACCAAAACTTTCTCAAATCCAAGCACTATCCAACAAAAACCGATTAACTACAATTACTGACAACCAAATCAGTTATGAACTAGTTCATATTCACAAACTGAAAATACATCAGACAACGAGATGGTGGGTACCTGAAGATGACGAGATGTTGGGTACCTGAAGATTGAACAATAACAACCAAATCAGTTATGAACTAGTTTTTATTTGTTATATACGCCGTATATAGCTTCAAGAACACGAACAACGGAGGTTTCAAGAACCCACCAAGAACAACAAAACCAAGAAATTAAAAGAAAATTAGAAAAGGGGGAAGAAATGAATACCTGATTCGTTGTTGATCGAAGAAAACACGATCGGTTGTGCTTCTATGGTCACCGGTGGCTGTCTTTGCCCTAGAGGAGAGAGAGAGAGAGAGAGAGAGAGAGAGAGAGAGAGAGAGAGAAACAATTGTTTTTTGCGCCTACTGAGTGTGGGAAATTTTTGGGTTTGCGGTATTTATTATATTTACGACGGATATTATACACTGCCGTATATAATGATATTATTTATGGCGGATGCGTGTCAACCGCCGTATATAATGTACTATTTACGGCAGATGCGTGTCAACCGCCGTATATAATGTACTATTTACGGTGGACGCATGTCAACCGCCGTATATAACTTAAATCTCAAATACGTAGATGTCAAATGTACGTATATAACAAATATATACGGTGGTTGTGTATACCGTCGTATATATTAGTTATATACGGCAAACGTGTATCTTCCGCCGTATATAACTAATATATACGGAGGACGCATGTCACCCGCCATAAATAAGTACCGTAAATAACCAACTTTCTTGTAGTGTTTCCAAAAATAATTTCATAAGGGGTTTTTTCATGCAACAATTTTGAAAGGGTATGATTAATTAAGTACCCTGTTTTAATGCACACTCACCCCAAAATTTCACCGATAATTACACTTGAAACCCTAAAGCACAAGACACATTCAAGATATTCGATGCTTTCTTTCAACCCTTCCACTTTGTTGGGCATACGAATGCAAGTGGAGTGATGCTCAATGCCATTGTCAATAAAATATTTTTCTAAACAAGTAAATTTTGTCCCATTGTCACTCCTAATCTTATTGACACGTTTATTAAAATGTCGTTCTATCATGACAAGAATATTTTTCAAGATTTGGGAAACATCACGTTTAGATTTAACCAAGTAAACCCATACGGCACGAGAACAGTCGTCCACAATGGTCAAAAAATAAATGGCTTCAAACATTGCAGGCTTTCGATAATCACCTTAAATATTGCAATGTATTAAATCAAAAATTTCAATAGAATTACTGTCAATAAGCAAAAACTTGCCTTTACTTTGTTTAGCATGGCAGCAAATTCCACATACGTCTTTATTAATACTATTACGACTAATAAAAGGTAATAAACAAACCACTTTACTTGATGGATGTCCAAGTTGCTGATGCCACAACTGATAGCTCCCAGATTCTCTAATATTGTAAGTATACGTCCCTGTTGGTCCCCTTAAGTAGTATAACCCCCTATCTTGTTCAACCTTTCCAATCAAAAATTTCGTGGCTCGATCCTGTACAACACACAATTTATCAGAAAAATGCACTACGTGATTGGAATCAATAAGTAATTGAGAGACAGACAACAAATTGCATTTGAATGTGGGTGCATATAAAACATTTCACAAAACTAGAGGTGATCCAATAGCAACAACGCCTTCTTTCATGGCTATCATTTATCTTCCATTGGGTAAACTTATGTGATTAGCCTCAATCAAATGCACATTTTTAGCAAAGAAATTTTGAATGTTATATGTCGATCAGCTCCACTATCGACAAGCCAAGAATCATTATTTGTCTTAGCACTCATTCAATTAGTTGTGTGACCAGTTGTCTGATCAGTTGACTGCACCTATGTCTGCACATACTCTTTGAAGTGGCTCCATTGTTCAGGCGTCAAACCTAGCAAGCCAGCCCTATCATCATCCTTCATTCCAATAGTTCCCTCCACTGGTATGAACCGTGTTGGCTCGTGGATTGGATGTGCCTGGGTATTTTCCTGTAGGCGAAGTAATTTGGCCTCCGCCTTTTCCCTTCGTATTCCTCAAGCATTGTTCTCCCCACCATTCAAGAAATCCTACCAGCCTGTAGCACGAATATGAATCATGTCCCTTCTTCTTGTAGTAGGAGCAAATAACACTGCTCATATTCTTTCATTCCCCCTTTGAACCAGTTTTGCATATACTTGTTCACACAACTGTCTGAAAAACAAAACTGACAGGTGCATGGTAATCATCATGCACGCTACCCCATACTCTTTCTTTTCGTGTAACCATAGAGTATGCCTTATTAACATTAGGCAAGGGTTCAGTATTCAGTATATGGAGGACTTCAGGTTCTCAAAATTCGGCATTTCAAGGCTTATAAAAAATTGATGAGCCCTCTCTTCTTCACGTCGTTGAACCAACTTCGTGCTAATTATGCACCTGCATCCCGCACATGAACAAGTCAGGAGTGCGTCAAAATCATTCAGGTCATCCAACAATTTCTTCAGACAACAAAAATAGGATGCCACGCTTTCACCTTTCTGTTATTTGCAGTTTGCTAGATTCGCCTTCAATTATTGAACCCTTGGTCCGTTTCCAACTAAAAATATTTCCCGCAAATCATCCCACAACGTTTTTGCATCATCCACATAGCTCACAGTGGAATGAAGGCTTGGCTCAATGGTGTTAAAGATCGATGAAACCACCATCGAGTTCATAGTTTGCCAAAGTTCCAGTTTGTCTGCTTTGGTAGGTTTTTCAATCGTTCCGTCAATGAAGATGGTCTTTGACTTGGCCCTCAACGAGCCCTAGAAAACCCTAGTCATTCTTCATAATTATCCCCCTTCAATTGGACATGAGTGAGAATCATTCCTGGATTGTCACTCGTTGATAGAAAGTATGGAGAGCTTTTCTCATCCATGACTTTTCTCTCGCCACTAGCTTTGGTCATCATGGTGCCAAGTTAAGAAACTAGTTTATGTGAAGGAGTCTATAAATCCCACAACTAATGCCTAAAATTAAGCTAATCATATGTCCTACCTAGTTTATATTTATGAAATAAGGAAAAGATAATTATGTACAAAAAGGAAAAGATGTTGGGCTTTATATTCTTCTAATTCTCTTTGTTGTCTTTGTTGGCTTTCTTCCAACTCTTTAATTCTTTCTTCTTGTTCTTGCATTTTATCTTGTTGTTTTTCAATAATCTTCTTTTGTTCCATTTGGTGTTTGCCTTTGGTATAAGATCTCAAACCAGTTCCTTTGCCACGAATATATCCTGATTTTGGTTCTAAAACTTCAATCAATATCTCCTCTTGTGTCATCTTATCACCTACAGTTGCAACCACATTTTTTAGCTTGTCCTGCAACAAAAAAATTACAACACCATTAAAAATGTAATACTAACTGAAAGGCCCTTTGTTGATATGCAGATGATCAAACAGCTATGGTTTGGCTTAGCTGTCAGATGTTTGTTGAATTGTGCAGCGGAATAAGAGAAGCTTGAAATAATGATAGGACAAAGAACACAAAGAAATAATGCAAGTGTGTGAATGTGATTGCAGAAATGTAATAACACAGAGAATTTAAAGTGGTTCAGAGTTCACTCCTCCTACATCCACCCCCACTGTCAATCTTGACGAGTGAGATCAATTTTATTATAATCTTTAATCAACAAAAATTACAAATGATTGATTTAGGCAAGTTCCTTGAACTTCCTCTTCCTAATTAGTACAGTCAACTAGGGATACACTTAAAGTACAGTCTTAAGTGTTTTTACAACTTGAAGTACAGTCTCAAGATTTTACAAAACAACTAGTACACTCAAAGTGCAGTCTTGAGTGTTTACAAACTAATTCTATACCTAAAGTACAGTCTTAGGATTTTGGAATTTGTGAATTAACACACTAGGGTTGTTTGTTGTTGAAGCAGAGGTTTAGGGGTGAGGGTTTTGGTTTGGAACAGGGTTTAAAGGGTAGGGATTGGTGAGTGTGTGTGTGGATTACAGGAGGTGTGTGTGGGTGTAAGGGAAAGGTTTTGGACTGTGAAAAAGAGTATTTTTCAAGAGTAGTTTGTGTAGAGGATGAACTCCTCTATTTATACCCTTCAATGTAGCCGTTGAAATATGATTGTTGCAGCTACATTAATGAGCCTTGACTGGTCTTTGCCCCACTTGTCCACTTGCAGGTCTTCATGACCTGGCTTGAGCTGTGGCTTGAGCTGAGAGCTTCCAGAAGGTCTTCAGTGGTCTTCATTGGTCTTCAATAGTGAACTTGACATCTGTGAAGATCCAGGTTCCACTTTGGTTGAGATTGTGGTAGCAGAGAATGAGACAGAGTGATGGCTATCAGAGGGAATGAAGTCATAGCTGTCAGACTCATAGCTGTCAGAGATGTTCTCTAATAAGGACTGAGATGCACTTGATGATCTTGATAGCTAAGAGAGGAAATATGATTCATGTTATTGATTGAATGTAACCACTGTATAAGATAGAATCATAACTGTCAGACTCATAGCTGTCAGATAAACTGAAGGATGAATATAACAGATTTCCTCTTTTGATATAAACCCTGTTCTATATATATATTCCTTTATCAAAACCAACTATCTAAGACTTTGATCAAAGTTAGGTCCTAACAATTTCCCCCTTTTTGGTAAAGGAAGATCTATTTAGAACATGTTTTCACAGTTAATGATAAGAGAAATACTAATGAAAGAAATAACTCAGGGATTCATATCATGCACAAGTAATCAGAATGAGATTGAAATACTTGGATTTGATCTCAAGATGAGAGAAGTTCACAAATTACAGCCATAAAAACACAAAACCAAACAAAATAGATTGTTTCAACCACAAAAAAATGTCAACAAAATACAATTCAGTCATCAGCAAGTTGATCATAGAATTCTTCCCTTTCTTGCCTTCTTTGAAAGGAGCTCATTTCTTTCTTCCTCCAGTTCTCTTCTCATTTCTGGTTCAACTCCTCTATAATAGAACTCATTGTTCCATTCCCAAGTCATCCTCTCATCATATTTGAAGAACTTATCTTCCTTTGCTTTCAGTTGGGCTCTTGTGAGAGGCATCTGATCATTTCTTATTCTCATTGTGCCCCACAAATGCTTCTTCTTGTTCCTTGCTTTCTTGCTTATCTTGGGCACAAGGGATGAATCTGGTTGAGGAACAGGGGACATATGAACTGGGGCTTGAGGAATAGGGGACATTTGAAAGGATTGTTGAGGAGGGTTGGAAATGGTAGAAGATGGAATGATTATGGGAGAGACTTGATCTGGGCTTGAAAGATCATCATCATCATCATCACTGTCAGAGTCTGATGAAAGATCAATAACATTATGAGCCCTTCTTTGGTTGACAGCTATGGATTCTCTGAACTCTTTGATCTCAGGAATAGAGATCAGTTTCATGAAGTGAGAGTTTTCATTGGGAGAGTTGAAGAGAATGGGATCAACAGAGATGAAGGGTGAAAGATAGGGCTCAATGCCTGGATTTAGGGTTGGGGGAAAGATATTGACAATTTCGCTTATCAAAAGCATAAGGGCACACTTCTGTTCAAACAGAGAGAGAAAGAATGATTTTGCAAGTTCAATGCACAAGGTGAAAACTAAACCTTTTGGCATGAAGAGACAAGAATTGAGTGATGGAGAGAGAAGTTGGCTGAAGAGAATTTCCCAATCAATAAGTGTATTGGGAGTGATGAATTTTGGGAATGATGGGATTTGGTGAACAAAATGAGAGGTTGATGAAGTCCTTGACACTTTCCATTCTTCATAGGCAAAGAATACTAATCCTGCAAGATTTCTAGCCACCATAATCAAACCATTTCTTGACAGTTCCCAGGATTTTGGATAGGTAAAGGGGTTTGCAATTTCGGGAAATGGGTCACATTGGCTAACCTTGTCCTTGCCGCTTTGATTGAAGAAATTGAAAAGTCAATGCCACAAACCTAAGCATCCAAGGTTCCTTTTGGGAAGGTAGGCTTGATTGGGAGTTGGAGGAATGGAATGGCTTGGAGGACTGTCAGATCGTTAGGGATGGGATCACCGTCGGATATCTCTTGACCTTGTCCGGCTAGAATTGGACTTTGAGGGGAGGCTTCGTGAGATTCATTCTCGTGAATTGGAGATATTGGCTTGGTAGGAGCAGAGGCATGGGTTGAAAAAGATGGGATTGAGACAGATGATTGATCAAGACTTTGTTTGAGGAGATCAGAACAAAATTGGGATTTCAGGAGGTTCAAGGCTGCCCTGACTTCTCCCTTGGTCAACTTTTGCTCAGAATGGATACAAGGGACTGCCTCATTTTCTGGTGTTCCATCAAACACAAGTCCCTTGCAAGCATTAAGGATTGTTTCTCCCTTTGAGACAAGATTGGGATCAATTTCAACACCAACCTTTTTAAGACTTTGAATAACCTCAGTAGTCTTATGAGAATTCCCCCTATCAGTTTCAACAGTTGGGGTAGGTTCATTCACAAGCTCAGTCTCAGGTATAGAGGGGATGGTTTGGATATCTTCATCTATAGCTATCACCTTTGGGTTACTGGATGACTCTCCTGGTCCACTTCTTTTCTTGATAAGCCTAGACCTGAGTTCATCTATGGCTATCACAGTCTCCTCTTTACTTAGAACATCATCAAGATAAATGAGAGCAGCCTTTTCAGTATCAGGGTTCCCATCCAACTCAATAGCATCAATGGCTCTTAAGATTTTGGCTAACCGTTGAGGTTGGGTAGAGGGGATATTTTCATCGTTGTTCCCCCTTAAAGGTTGCTTCTCCGATTGTTCTTTGAGGTTAAGGATGGCTTCTATGGCCGATCGATGACCCGAGCTAGGTGTGGATGACTTGTCCACTCTTGACCGACGTAGTGGATTTTGGAGAAAGGGAAGGGGTATTTATTTTGGTTTTCTTGGCCTTAGGAGCTTTCTTTTCAGGTTTTCTTTTCTTTGGCAAGGATTTAGAAAGAATGGATAAAGAGGATTGTACCTTGGATCTGGTAGCTATCTGCCTGGTAGGGATAGCTGTCAGAGGTTGCTTGCCTTTGTGCACAGTTTTGGATAAGTTAATGGCTGCCTGAAGCTCTTGAGGGTCTATGTTATCATCACCAACATTAGCTTGACCCATTGTGTCAACCTCATGACTGTCAATGGCACCTCTTTCTTCATTATCCTTATCATGGCTGTCAGACAAGGTAGTTTCACTGTCAGCTACCTGATCATCCTTGTTTTTGCCTTTGTTCCCATGAGATACCACAGTCTTTTTCAACAATTCTGTCTTCTTCACATTGTATTGTACACCCCTCTTTATTCTCCTACTTGTAGCCAATGCTATCAAGTCCTTCCAGTTTTCAATCTTCTTTCTTGTTTCTGCTTGCAGTTTCTCTTGTGTTTCAATAAAACTACTGATACTTACATCATCTCTAGCTCTCATCACAGCTCCCTTCTTTTGTTTCAATGCAAAAGTTCTGTCATTGAAATACTTGGTCTCCGATGCCTTCACAAGCCTTCAACCATTTCTTGTGTAGAGGAGGATTGAGCTTAGGAATTAGAACATCAAGAATTCCACTCATGAATCTGAAGTTGTTCATCTTTCCACCTTGCTTCTTGAATTTTAGAGTGGAGGTTGAGACTGCAAGCTGGAAGTTGTGAAGAAGAATAATGCACCAGTTTGTGTCTTTGGTCAATAGGCTCAGCATTTGCTTCCATTCATTTGATCCCATTTGATCAAATGAAGATTGCTTGCCATCAATGGCTTTGTTGACCACATCCATAAGAGTTGATTTGAAAATGTCGCCTTTGTCCTTCACCATTGCTTTGTCCCGTACACTCTTGAAGTCATGAACTTTAACCCCAAAGAATTTCTCATATACGCCTTCAATCTATCTCGACCCTCTATCCCATATGTTTTTCACAAACATCTTCTTTTTAGGGATCCCATAGACTTCACTTACCATTTCTTGAGTAATGGTTATCTCCACATTGTCTATGGTGGCGGTTATTGAATTGTTTTCCTTGTTCCTCTTTCCTACTGTGTAAATCTCTCTGCACAGTTCTTCATAAATTGGAGGTCTGGCTCCCATGAATTTAAGCAATTCATTGACCTCAAGAAGTTCTTGGATGAGTATCCCAACTTCAGACTCATAGAAGCTAGGTTTAATGAAGTAACCGTGAGCATCTGGGTAACTTGCTTTTGATGCTGCCATTGATGGTTAAAGGAATTAGGGTTGAAGGAATACGATGAAGGATTAGTGAGGAAAAGAGATGAATTTTAAACAGAGGGTTAATGAAACAGGGGTTTTTGGTGATTACGAAAGGAGAGAGAGACAAATAATGAGTGGAGAGTTGGTTTTAATGGGCATTGGGGGTTTCAAAGTTTAGTAATTGTTCATGTGAACAGTGATTTTTGCCCTTCCCCACGTTGAGGCATTAACTTCCACAGAGCACAAGAAGAACATTCTCCTTTTCAAGAATTTTGCAGGTGAAGAGATGGCTAAGGAAGTGACAATTGTGAGCAATTAACACGATCAAATCACAAAAAAGTTGCTTTAACCTAGCTGTAGAAAAAACTTTGACAGTTAAGTCTAGTTTGAATGATGATGGCTGTCTGAGATAGCTAGGGAAACTTTCCTATAAAAAAATGACAATTTCAGAGGAAACTTATTCGCATTGTTTTATAAACACAAATGGGTAGATTTTCCTCAAAGTTTAATCCCAAAATATGGCTCAAACAAAGAAACAAGCTTGGTTTTTGGGAAGAATTGTGAGGATGATTTGAGGGGGGATGAAATGGAGATAGAGAGAGAGTCCTTCAATGTAGTTGAAAGTTCATAGGGAGCGAGAGACAGAGGTAAGAACAAGAGAGTGAGAGAAGATCAGGACTATGGTGTCAAGGAGGTAGCTGTCAGGGAGAAAATTGACAGTATAGAGGGAGAGGGAATAAGGATTTTTGGAAAGACTATCAAGGTTGATCAGGGTGAGTCCAGTAAGGAAAAAAGTAAGGTAGAGAGGGTTTATACATTGGGGAAATTGGTTAAGCAAGATAGGGCTCAGACAGCTATGGAGAGGAGCTTAGCTGTCAAGAAGAAGGTTAAGCCTGAGAAGCTGTATACTCCTGTGAGCAGGGATTCACTCTCTCCAGGGGTTGGATTGTTGGAGGGGAGAGGTGATAACTTTGCTGGAGTGCATGTCTCTCCTTCTTCAACAATATCATACCTATTCAACCAGGTTATTGGTTGTTTTAGCCCTGCCAGAGTTCCAGCTGTAGAGAGAGAAGAGTCAAGAGCTAGCCAACCACTTGTAGTTGCTGGGAATGGGTCTTATTCTGGAGAATTTAGCTTTGTGACACCAATGGAAGGATTGCTTCAACCATATGATGCAGTTGAAGAATGGTGGCCAAGGAGAGCAAGTCCTTCACTTCAATATTCTGTCACTTTAATTGATCCCTTCCTGGAGAGGCACCCAATATGGTTGCAAAGGTATCATCAGACCTTGCAGGCTTTCGATAATCACCTTAAATATTTTTCAAGATTTGGGAAACATCACGTTTAGATTTAACCAAGTAAACCCATACGACACAAGAACAGTCGTCCACAATGGTCAAAAAATAAATGGCTTCAAACATTGCAGGCTTTCGATAATCACCTTAAATATTGCAATGTATTAAATCAAAAATTTCAATAGAATTACTGTCAATAAGCAAAAACTTGCCTTTACTTTGTTTAGCTTGGCAGCAAATTCCACATACGTCTTTATTAATACTATTACGACTAATAAAAGGTAATAAACAAACCACTTTACTTGATGGATGTCCAAGTTGCTAATGCCACAACTGATAGCTCCCAGATTCTCTAATATTGTAAGTATACGTCCCTGTTGGTCCCCTTAAGTAGTATAACCCCCTATCTTGTTCACCCTTTCCAATCAAAAATTTCGTGGCTCGATCCTGTACAACACACAATTTATCAGAAAAATGCACTACGTGATTGGAATCAATAAGTAATTGAGAGACAGACAACAAATTGCATTTGAATGTGGGTGCATATAAAACATTTCACAAAACTAGAGGTGATCCAATAGCAACAACGCCTTCTTTCATGGCTATCATTTATCTTCCATTGGGTAAACTTATGTGATTAGCCTCAATCAAATGCACATTTTTAGCAAAGAAATTTTGAATGTTATATGTCGATCAGCTCCACTATCGACAAGCCAAGAATCATTATTTGTCTTAGTACTCATTCAATTAGTTGTGTGACCAGTTGTCTGATCAGTTGACTGCACCTATGTCTGCACATACTCTTTGAAGTGGCTCCATTGTTCAGGCGTCAAACCTAGCAAGCCAGCCCTATCATCATCCTTCATTCCAACAGTTCCCTCCACTGGTATGAACCGTGTTGGCTCGTGGATTGGATGTGCCTGGGTATTTTCCCGTAGGCGAAGTAATTTGGCCTCCGCCTTTTCCCTTCGTATTCCTCAAGCATTGTTCTCCCCACCATTCAAGAAATCCTACCAGCCTGTAGCACGAATATGAATCATGTCCCTTCTTCTTGTAGTAGGAGCAAATAACACTGCTCATATTCTTTCATTCCCCCTTTGAACCAGTTGTGCATATACTTGTTCACACAACTGTCTGAAAAACAAAACTGATAGGTGCATGGTAATCATCATGCACGCTACCCCATACTCTTTCTTTTCGTGTAACCATAGAGTATGCCTTATTAACATTAGGCAAGGGTTCAGTATTCAGTATATGGAGGACTTCAGGTTCTCAAAATTCGGCATTTCAAGGCTTATAAAAAATTGATGAGCCCTCTCTTCTTCACGTCGTTGAACCAACTTCGTGCTAATTATGCACCTGCATCCCGCACATGAACAAGTCAGGAGTGCGTCAAAATCATTCAGGTCATCCAACAATTTCTTCAGACAACAAAAATAGGATGCCACGCTTTCACCTTTCTGTTATTTATAGTTTGCTAGATTCGCCTTCAATTATTGAACCCTTGGTCCGTTTCCAACTAAAAATCTTTCCCGCAAATCATCCCACAACGTTTTTGCATCATCCACATAGCTCACAGTGGAATGAAGGCTTGGCTCAATGGTGTTAAAGATCGATGAAACCACCATCGAGTTCATAGTTTGCCAAAGTTCCAGTTCGTCTGCTTTGGTAGGTTTTTCAATCGTTCCGTCAATGAAGATGGTCTTTGACTTGGCCCTCAATGAGCCCTAGAAAACCCTAGCCATTCTTTATAATTATCCCCCTTCAATTGGACATGAGTGAGAATCATTCCTGGATTGTCACTCGTTGATAGAAAGTATGGAGAGCTTTTCTCATCCATGACTTTTCTCTCGCCACTAGCTTTGGTCATCATGGTGCCAAGTTAAGAAACTAGTTTATGTGAAGGAGTCTATAAATCCCACAACTAATGCCTAAAATTAAGCTAATCATATGTCCTACCTAGTTTATATTTATGAAATAAGGAAAAGATAATTATGTACAAAAAGGAAAAGATGTTGGGCTTTATATTCTTCTAATTCTCTTTGTTGTCTTTGTTGGCTTTCTTCCAACTCTTTAATTCTTTCTTCTTGTTCTTGCATTTTATCTTGTTGTTTTTCAATAATCTTCTTTTGTTCCATTTGGTGTTTACCTTTGGTATAAGATCTCAAACCAGTTCCTTTGCCACGAATATATCCTGATTTTGGTTCTAAAACTTCAATCAATATCTCCTCTTGTGTCATCTTATCACCTACAATTGCAACAACATTTTTTAGCTTGTCCTGTAACAAAAAAATTACAACACCATTAAAAATGTAATACTAACTGAAAGGCCCTTTGTTGATATGCAGATGATCAAACAGCTATGGTTTGGCTTAGCTGTCAGATGTTTGTTGAATTGTGCAGCGGAATAACAGAAGCTTGAAATAATGATAGGAAAAAGAACACAAAGAAATAATGCAAGTGTGTGAATGTGATTGCAGAAATGTAATAACACAGAGAATTTAAAGTGGTTCAGAGTTCACTCCTCCTACATCCACCCCCACTGTCAATCTTGACGAGTGAGATCAATTTTATTATAATCTTTAATCAACAAAAATTACAAATGATTGATTTAGGCAAGTTCCTTGATATTCCTCTTCCTAATTAGTACAGTCAACTAGGGATACACTTAAAGTACAGTCTTAAGTGTTTTTACAACTTGAAGTACAGTCTCAAGATTTTACAAAACAACTAGTACACTCAAAGTGCAGTCTTGAGTGTTTACAAACTAATTCTATACCTAAAGTACAGTCTTAGGATTTTGGAATTTGTGAATTAACACACTAGGGTTGTTTGTTGTTGAAGCAGAGGTTTAGGGGTGAGGGTTTTGGTTTGGAACAGGGTTTAAAGGGTAGGGATTGGTGAGTGTGTGTGTGGATTACAGGAGGTGTGTGTGGGTGTAAGGGAAAGGTTTTGGACTGTGAAAAAGAGTATTTTTCAAGAGTAGTTTGTGTAGAGGATGAACTCCTCTATTTATACCCTTCAATGTAGCCGTTGAAATATGATTGTTGCAGCTACATTAATGAGCCTTGACTGGTCTTTGCCCCACTTGTCCACTTGCGCAGTCTTCATGACTCGGCTTGAGCCGTGGCTTGAGCCGAGAGCTTCCGTAAGGTCTTCAGTGGTCTTCATTGGTCTTCAATAGTGAACTTGACATCTCGCAAGATCCGTGTTCCACTTTGGTTGAGATTGTGGTAGCGAGAGAATGAGACAGAGTGATGGCTATCGAGGGAATGAAGTCATAGCCGTCGACTCATACTCGCCGAGATGTTCTCTAATAAGGACCGAGATGCACTTGATGATCTTGATAGCTAAGAGAGGAAATATGATTCATGTTATTGATTGAATGTAACCACTGTATAAGATAGAATCATAACTGTCAGACTCATAGCTGTCAGATAAACTGAAGGATGAATATAACAGATTTCCTCTTTTGATATAAACCCTGTTCTATATATATATTCCTTTATCAAAACCAACTATCTAAGACTTTGATCAAAGTTAGGTCCTAACAATTTCCCCCTTTTTGGTAAAGGAAGATCTATTTAGAACATGTTTTCACAGTTAATGATAAGAGAAATACTAATGAAAGAAATAACTCAGGGATTCATATCATGCACAAGTAATCAGAATGAGATTGAAATACTTGGATTTGATCTCAAGATGAGAGAAGTTCACAAATTACAGCCATAAAAACACAAAACCAAACAAAATAGATTGTTTCAACCACAAAAAAATGTCAACAAAATACAATTCAGTCATCAGCAAGTTGATCATAGAATTCTTCCCTTTCTTGCCTTGCTGAAAGGAGCTCATTTCTTTCTTCCTCCAGTTCTCTTCTCATTTCTGGTTCAACTCCTCTATAATAGAACTCATTGTTCCATTCCCAAGTCATCCTCTCATCATATTTGAAGAACTTATCTTCCTTTGCTTTCAGTTGGGCTCTTGTGAGAGGCATCTGATCATTTCTTATTCTCATTGTGCCCCACAAATGCTTCTTCTTGTTCCTTGCTTTCTTGCTTATCTTGGGCACAAGGGATGAATCTGGTTGAGGAACAGGGGACATATGAACTGGGGCTTGAGGAATAGGGGACATTTGAAAGGATTGTTGAGGAGGGTTGGAAATGGTAGAAGATGGAATGATTATGGGAGAGACTTGATCTGGGCTTGAAAGATCATCATCATCATCATCACTGTCAGAGTCTGATGAAAGATCAATAACATTATGAGCCCTGCTTTGGCTGATGTGACTATGGATTCTCTCGAACTCTTTGATCTCGTGAATAGAGATCGTTTCATGAAGTGAGAGTTTTCATTGGGAGAGTTGAAGAGAATGGGATCAACAGAGATGAAGGGTGAAAGATAGGGCTCAATGCCTGGATTTAGGGTTGGGGGAAAGATATTGACAATTTTGCTTATCAAAAGCATAAGGGCACACTTCTGTTCAAACAGAGAGAGAAAGAATGATTTTGCAAGTTCAATGCACAAGGTGAAAACTAAACCTTTTGGCATGAAGAGACAAGAATTGAGTGATGGAGAGAGAAGTTGGCTGAAGAGAATTTCCCAATCAATAAGTGTATTGGGAGTGATGAATTTTGGGAATGATGGGATTTGGTGAACAAAATGAGAGGTTGATGAAGTCCTTGACACTTTCCATTCTTCATAGGCAAAGAATACTAATCCTGCAAGATTTCTAGCCACCATAATCAAACCATTTCTTGACAGTTCCCAGGATTTTGGATAGGTAAAGGGGTTTGCAATTTCTGGGAAATGGGTCACATTGGCTAACCTTGTCCTTGCTGCTTTGATTGAAGAAATTGAAAAGTCAATGCCACAGCTAAGCATCCAAGGTTCCTTTTTGGGAAGGTAGGCTTGATTGGGAGTTGGAGGAATGGAATGGCTTGGAGGACTGTCAGGACTGTTAGGGATGGGATCACTGTCAGATATCTCTTGACCTTGTCCAGCTAGAATTGGACTTTGAGGGGAGGCTTCAGTAGATTCATTCTCAGGAATTGGAGAAATTGGCTTGGTAGGAGCAGAGGCATGGGTTGAAAAAGATGGGATTGAGACACATGATTGATCAAGACTTTGCTTGAGGAGATCAGAACAAAATTGGGATTTCAGGAGGTTCAAGGCTGCCCTGACTTCTCCCTTGGTCAACTTTTGCTCAAGAATGGATACAAGGACTGCCTCATTTTCTGGTGTTCCATCAAACACAAGTCCCTTGCAAGCATTAAGGATTGTTTCTCCCTTTGAGACAAGATTGGGATCAATTTCAACACCAACCTTTTTAAGACTTTGAATAACCTCAGTAGTCTTATGAGAATTCCCCCTATCAGTTTCAACAGTTGGGGTAGGTTCATTCACAAGCTCAGTCTCAGGTATAGAGGGGATGGTTTGGATATCTTCATCTATAGCTATCACCTTTGGGTTACTGGATGACTCTCCTGGTCCACTTCTTTTCTTGATAAGCCTAGACCTGAGTTCATCTATGGCTATCACAGTCTCCTCTTTACTTAGAACATCATCAAGATAAATGAGAGCAAATTTTCAAGATCGTGGTTCCCATCCAACTCAATAGCATCAATGGCTCTTAAGATTTTGGCTAACTCGTTGAGGTTGGGTAGAGGGGGATATTTTCATCGGTGTTCCCCCTTAAAGGTTGCTTCTCCGATTGTTCTTTGAGGTTAAGGATGGCTTCTATGGCCGATCGATGACCCGAGCTAGGTGTGGATGACTTGTCCACTCTTGACCGACAAAGAGTGGATTTTGGAGAAAGGGAAGGGGTATTTATTTTGGTTTTCTTGGCCTTAGGAGCTTTCTTTTCAGGTTTTCTTTTCTTTGGCAAGGATTTAGAAAGAATGGATAAAGAGGATTGTACCTTGGATCTGGTAGCTATCTCGCACGGTAGGGATAGTCCGTCGAGGTTGCTTGCCTTTGTGCACAGTTTTGGATAAGTTAATGGCTGCCTGAAGCTCTTGAGGGTCTATGTTATCATCACCAACATTAGCTTGACCCATTGTGTCAACCTCATGACCGTCAATGGCACCTCTTTCTTCATTATCCTTATCATGGCCGCCGACAAGGTAGTTTCACTGTCAGCTACCTGATCATCCTTGTTTTTGCCTTTGTTCCCATGAGATACCACAGTCTTTTTCAACAATTCTGTCTTCTTCACATTGTATTGTACACCCCTCTTTATTCTCCTACTTGTAGCCAATGCTATCAAGTCCTTCCAGTTTTCAATCTTCTTTCTTGTTTCCTCGCTTGCGATTTCTCTTGTGTTTCAATAAAACTACCGATACTTACATCATCTCCAGCTCTCATCACAGCTCTCCTTCTTTTGTTTCAATGCAAAAGTTACGTCATTGAAATACTTGGTCTCCGATGCCTTCACAGTCTTCAACCATTTCTTGTGTAGAGGAGGATTGAGCTTAGGAATTAGAACATCAAGAATTCCACTCATGAATCTGAAGTTGTTCATCTTTCCACCTTGCTTCTTGAATTTTAGAGTGGAGGTTGAGACTGCAAGCTGGAAGTTGTGAAGAAGAACAATGCACCCGGTTGTGTCTTTGGTCAATAGGCTCAAGATTTGCTTCCATTCATTTGATCCCATTTGATCAAATGAAGATTGCTTGCCATCAATGGCTTTGTTGACCACATCCATAAGAGTTGATTTGAAAATGTCGACTTTGTCCTTCACCATTGCTTTGTCCTGTACACTCTTGAAGTCATGAACTTTAACCCCAAAGAATTTCTCATATACAGTCTTCAATCTATCTGACCCTCTATCCCATATGTTTTTCACAGCATCTTCTTTGTTAGGGATCCCATAGACTTCACTTACCATTTCTTGAGTAATGGTTATCTCCACATTGTCTATGGTGGCGCTTATTGAATTGCTTTCCTTGTTCCTCTTTCCTACCAGGTAAATCTCTCTCGCACGCTCTTCATAAATTGGAGGTCCGGCTCCCATGAATTTAAGCAATTCATTGACCTCAAGAAGTTCTTGGATGAGTATCCCAACTTCGCACTCATAGAAGCTAGGTTTAATGAAGTAACCGTGAGCATCCGGGGTAACTTGCTTTTGATGCCGCCATTGATGGTTAAAGGAATTAGGGTTCAAGGAATACGATGAAGGATTAGTGAGGAAAAGAGATGAATTTTAAACAGAGGGTTAATGAAACAGGGGTTTTTGGTGATTACGAAAGGAGAGAGAGACAAATAATGAGTGGAGAGTTGGTTTTAATGGGCATTGGGGGTTTCAAAGTTTAGTAATTGTTCATGTGAACAGTGATTTTTGCCCTTCCCCACGTTGAGGCATTAACTTCCACAGAGCACAAGAAGAACATTCTCCTTTTCAAGAATTTTGCAGGTGAAGAGATGGCTAAGGAAGTGACAATTGTGAGCAATTAACACGATCAAATCACAAAAGTTGCTTTAACCTAGCCGTAGAAAAAACTTTGACAGTTAAGTCTAGTTTGAATGATGATGGCTGTCTGAGATAGCTAGGGAAACTTTCCTATAAAAAAATGACAATTTCAGAGGAAACTTATTCAGATTGTTTTATAAACACAAATGGGTAGATTTTCCTCAAAGTTTAATCCCAAAAATATGGCTCAAACAGCAAAACAGTTGGTTTTTGGGAAGAATTGTGAGGATGATTTGAGGGGGGATGAAATGGAGATAGAGAGAGAGTCCTTCAATGTAGTTGAAAGTTCATAGGGAGCGAGAGACAAAGGTAAGAACAAGAGAGTGAGAGAAGATCAGGACTATGGTGTCAAGGAGGTAGCTGTCAGGGAGAAAATTGACAGTATAGAGGGAGAGGGAATAAGGCTTTTTGGAAAGACTATCAAGGTTGATCAGGGTGAGTCCAGTAAGGAAAAAAGTAAGGTAGAGAGGGTTTATACATTGGGGAAATTGGTTAAGCAAGATAGGGCTCAGACAGCTATGGAGAGGAGCTTAGCTGTCAAGAAGAAGGTTAAGCCTGAGAAGCTGTATACTCCTGTGAGCAGGGATTCACTCTCTCCAGGGGTTGGATTGTTGGAGGGGAGAGGTGATAACTTTCTTTGGAGTGCATGTCTCTCCTTCTTCAACAATATCATACCTATTCAACCAGGTTATTGGTTGTTTTAGCCCCGCCGTAGTTCCACCAGAGAGAGAGAAGAGTCAAGAGCTAGCCAACCACTTGTAGTTGCTTGGGAATGGGTCTTATTCTCGAGAATTTAGCTTTGTGACACCAATGGAAGGATTTCTTCAACCATATGATGCAGTTGAAGAATGGTGGCCAAGGAGAGCAAGTCCTTCACTTCAATATTCTGTCACTTTAATTGATCCCTTCCTGGAGAGGCACCCAATATGGTTGCAAAGGTATCATCGAGACCTTGCGAGGCTTTCGATAATCACCTTAAATATTTTTCAAGATTTGGGAAACATCACGTTTAGATTTAACCAAGTAAACCCATACGACACAAGAACAGTCGTCCACAATGGTCAAAAAATAAATGGCTTCAAACATTGCGAGGCTTTCGATAATCACCTTAAATATTGCAATGTATTAAATCAAAAATTTCAATAGAATTACTCACAATAAGCAAAAACTTGCCTTTACTTTGTTTAGCTTGGCAGCAAATTCCACATACGTCTTTATTAATACTATTACGACTAATAAAAGGTAATAAACAAACCACTTTACTTGATGGATGTCCAAGTTGCTGATGCCACAACTGATAGCTCCCAGATTCTCTAATATTGTAAGTATACGTCCCTGTTGGTCCCCTTAAGTAGTATAACCCCCTATCTTGTTCACCCTTTCCAATCAAAAATTTCGTGGCTCGATCCTGTACAACACACAATTTATCAGAAAAATGCACTACGTGATTGGAATCAATAAGTAATTGAGAGACAGACAACAAATTGCATTTGAATGTGGGTGCATATAAAACATTTCACAAAACTAGAGGTGATCCAATAGCAACAACGCCTTCTTTCATGGCTATCATTTATCTTCCATTGTGTAAACTTATGTGATTAGCCTCAATCAAATGCACATTTTTAGCAAAGAAATTTTGAATGTTATATGTCGATCAGCTCCACTATCGACAAGCCAAGAATCATTATTTGTCTTAGTACTCATTCAATTAGTTGTGTGACCAGTTGTCTGATCAGTTGACTGCACCTATGTCTGCACATACTCTTTGAAGTGGCTCCATTGTTCAGGCGTCAAACCTAGCAAGCCAGCCCTATCATCATCCTTCATTCCAACAGTTCCCTCCACTGGTATGAACCGTGTTGGCTCGTGGATTGGATGTGCACAGGTATTTTCCCGTAGGCGAAGTAATTTGGCCTCCGCCTTTTCCCTTCGTATTCCTCAAGCATTGTTCTCCCCACCATTCAAGAAATCCTACCAGCCTGTAGCACGAATATGAATCATGTCCCTTCTTCTTGTAGTAGGAGCAAATAACACTGCTCATATTCTTTCATTCCCCCTTTGAACCAGTTGTGCATATACTTGTTCACACAACTGTCTGAAAAACAAAACTGACAGGTGCATGGTAATCATCATGCACGCTACCCCATACTCTTTCTTTTCGTGTAACCATAGAGTATGCCTTATTAACATTAGGCAAGGGTTCGCATTCGGTATATGGAGGACTTCGAGGTTCTCAAAATTCGGCATTTCAAGGCTTATAAAAAATTGATGAGCCCTCTCTTCTTCACGTCGTTGAACCAACTTCGTGCTAATTATGCACTCCGCATCCCGCACATGAACAAGTCAGGAGTGCGTCAAAATCATTCAGGTCATCCAACAATTTCTTCAGACAACAAAAGTAGGATGCCACGCTTTCACCTTTCTGTTATTTATAGTTTGCTAGATTCGCCTTCAATTATTGAACCCTTGGTCCGTTTCCAACTGAAAATCTTTCGCGCAAATCATCCCACAACGTTTTTGCATCATCCACATAGCTCACGGTGGAATGAAGGCTTGGCTCAATGGTGTTAAAGATCGATGAAACCACCATCGAGTTCATAGTTTGCCAAAGTTCCAGTTCGTCTGCTTTGGTAGGTTTTTCAATCGTTCCGTCAATGAAGATGGTCTTTGACTTGGCCCTCAATGAGCCCTAGAAAACCCTAGCCATTCTTTATAATTATCCCCCTTCAATTGGACATGAGTGAGAATCATTCCTGGATTGTCACTCGTTGATAGAAAGTATGGAGAGCTTTTCTCATCCATGACTTTTCTCTCGCCACTAGCTTTGGTCATCATGGTGCCAAGTTAAGAAACTAGTTTATGTGAAGGAGTCTATAAATCCCACAACTAATGCCTAAAATTAAGCTAATCATATGTCCTACCTAGTTTATATTTATGAAATAAGGAAAAGATAATTATGTACAAAAAGGAAAAGATGTTGGGCTTTATATTCTTCTAATTCTCTTTGTTGTCTTTGTTGGCTTTCTTCCAACTCTTTAATTCTTTCTTCTTGTTCTTGCATTTTATCTTGTTGTTTTTCAATAATCTTCTTTTGTTCCATTTGGTGTTTACCTTTGGTATAAGATCTCAAACCAGTTCCTTTGCCACGAATATATCCTGATTTTGGTTCTAAAACTTCAATCAATATCTCCTCTTGTGTCATCTTATCACCTACAATTGCAACAACATTTTTTAGCTTGTCCTGTAACAAAAAAATTACAACACCATTAAAAATGTAATACTAACTGAAAGGCCCTTTGTTGATATGCAGATGATCAAACAGCTATGGTTTGGCTTAGGCGTCGGATGTTTGTTGAATTGTGCGGCGGAATAACGAAGCTTGAAATAATGATAGGAAAAAGAACACAAAGAAATAATGCAAGTGTGTGAATGTGATTGCGTAAATGTAATAACACGAGAGAATTTAAAGTGGTTCGTAGTTCACTCCTCCTACATCCACCCCCACTGTCAATCTTGACGAGTGAGATCAATTTTATTATAATCTTTAATCAACAAAAATTACAAATGATTGATTTAGGCAAGTTCCTTGAACTTCCTCTTCCTAATTAGTACAGTCAACTAGGGATACACTTAAAGTACAGTCTTAAGTGTTTTTACAACTTGAAGTACAGTCTCAAGATTTTACAAAACAACTAGTACACTCAAAGTGCAGTCTTGAGTGTTTACAAACTAATTCTACACCTAAAGTACGAGTCTTAGGATTTTGGAATTTGTGAATTAACACACTAGGGTTGTTTGTTGTTGAAGCAGAGGTTTAGGGGTGAGGGTTTTGGTTTGGAACGGGGTTTAAAGGGTAGGGATTGGTGAGTGTGTGTGTGGATTACGGGAGGTGTGTGTGGGTGTAAGGGAAAGGTTTTGACTGTGAAAAAGAGTATTTTTCAAGAGTAGTTTGTGTAGAGGATGAACTCCTCTATTTATACCCTTCAATGTAGCCGTTGGAATATGACTTGCAGCCTACATTAATGAGCCTTGGATCGGTCTTTGCCCCACTTGTCCACTTGCAGGTATTTATGAGCTGGCTTGAGTTGTGGCTCGAGTTGAGAGCTTCCAGAAGGTCTTCAGTGGTCTTCATTGGTCTTCAATGGTGAACTTGATAGCTGTGAAGATCCAGGTTCCTCTTTGGTTGAAATTGTGGTAGCAGAGAATGAGACAGAGTGATGGCTATCAGAGGGAATGAAGTCATAGCTGTCAGATCATACAAAGGCTTAGCTATCAGAGATGTTCTCTAATAAGGACTGAGATGCACTTGATGATCTTGATAGCTAAGAGAGGGAATATGATTCATGTTATTGATTGAATGTAACCACTGTATAAGATAGAATCATAACTGTCAGACTCATAGCTGTCAGATAAACTGAAGGATGAATATAACAGATTTCCTCTTTTGATATAAACCCTGTTCTATATATATATATTCCTTTATCAAAACCAACTAACTAAGACTTTGATCAAAGTTAGGTCCTAACAATTTCCCCCTTTTTGGTAAAGGAAGATCTATTTAGAACATGTTTTCATAGTTAATGATAAGAGAAATACTAATGAAAGAAATAACTCAGGGATTCATATCATGCACAAGTAATCAGAATGAGATTGAAATACTTGGATTTGATCTCAAGATGAGAGAAGTTCACAAATTACAGCCATAAAAACACAAAACCAAACAAAATAGATTGTTTCAACCACAAAAAAAATGTCAACAAAATACAATTCAGTCATCAGCAAGTTGATCATAGAATTCTTCCCTTTCTTGCCTTGCTGAAAGGAGCTCATTTCTTTCTTCCTCCAGTTCTCTTCTCATTTCTGGTTCAACTCCTCTGTAATGGAACTCATTGTTCCATTCCCAAGTCATCCTCTCATCATATTTGAAGAACTTATCTTCCTTTGCTTTCAGTTGGGCTCTTGTGAGAGGCATCTGATCATTTCTTATTCTCATTGTGCCCCACAAATGCTTCTTCTTGTTCCTTGCTTTCTTGCTTATCTTGGGCACAAGGGATAAATCTGGTTGAGGAACAGGGGACATATAAACTGGGGCTTGAGGAATAGGGGACATTTGAAAGGATTGTTGAGGAGGGTTGGAAATGGTAGAAGATGGAATGATTATGGGAGAGACTTGATCTGGGCTTGAAAGATCATCATCATCATCATCACTGTCAGAGTCTGATGAAAGATCAATAACATTATGAGCCCTGCTTTGGTTGACAGCTATGGATTCTCTGAACTCTTAACATACACAGCAGTAGTGACAGCTTCACCCCAAAAATACTTTGGGAGATTGTGATCCGACAGCATTGTTCTTGCTGCCTCACAGATTGTTCTGTTCTTCCTTTCAGCAACACCATTTTGTTGGGGTGTTCTTGGGGCTGAAAAATTGTGATCAATACCTTTTGAATCACAATACTCTTCTACTCATGTGTTCTCAAATTCTTTTCCATGATCAGATCTGATTTTGACAATGGATGTCCCTTTTTGATTTTGAATTTTATTGAACAGCTTTGTCAGACAGCTAAGGGTGTCACTTTTGGATTCAAGAAGAATGATCCAAGTGAATCTGGTGAAGTCATCAACCACAACAAGGGAGTATCTCTTTCCTCCTAAAGATCTAGTCCTTATGGGTCCAAAGAGATCCATATGAAGTAGTTCAATAGGTCTTGATGTGTCCAATCTGGTCTTGGGCTTGAATGAAGATCTCTTTTGCTTCCCACATTGGCATGCTTTGCAAAGTTTGTCCTTCTTGAATGGGATCCTTGGAAGACCTCTGACTAGATTTGAATTTGCAAGCTTGGAGATGGTTTTATGGTTAAGGTGAGCCAATCTTTTGTGCCAAAGCCATGACATGTCAGATTGACTAAATGACAGAAGGCAGTGAGCATTTGAGGATTCCACTATCTCTATGTTTAAGCAATAGAGATTTCCTTTTCTTGATCCAAATGTAATGACTTTATTGCTTTTATCTTTAACTCGTACATTTATCCTTGGTACAAACAACATGAAATCCCTTATCACATTTGATCGATGCTAATCAAATTGTGCTTGAGACCCTCTACATAAGACACATTAGTAAAAATGATATCTTTTGTAATAAGATTTCCTGATCCTTTGACCTTAGCTTGGGAATTGTCACCAAAGGTTACATTTGGACCATTTTTAGGGGTATATTGTTGCAACCAGTCTTTATTGAAGGTCATATGTCTACTACAACCACTATCTAAATACCAGAGTCCTTTCCTAGGTACCTGCAAAACAGAAAGTAAATTTTATGGTACCCCTTTTTATTCTTTTGGGTCCAAAGGATTAGTTTTTCTTTGGAACCCTAGCTTTGTTCATTGATCCCTTTGTGAAGAACTGGTTTAGGGTATGGTAATATGACATGATTTGCATCATGTAAGGTGTAAGGACAGTGGATTGGGATGGATTGAAGAAGTGGTTTGGGTTGTTGTATTGGGGTTGAAACTGAAAGTTATTTGAATAAGATGATCTGGGAGAGTCATTTTGACTTGCATGACTTCTTCCATTCGAGTATTGCCACCGAGGTTTTTGTTTTTGGTGTATCTATGTTTGTTATAGAATCTTTGTTGCCTTGGAGTTCTTTGTGGTTTGGAAGATCTTGGGCCGTCTGTCGTGCCTTGGGCGTCCGTCGGGGCTTGGTCGTCTAGCATCTTTTTGCAACTCAATTTCTTTCTGTATATTGGCCCCTTTTTGAACCCAAATATACCTGCTTCCTTGAATTTTACTTGGTCCTTTGTTTAAGTGACTAGGACCAGGTAAGATTTCCTTAGATTTTCCCTTGGTCTGAACAGGATAAGTTTGAGTTTGATAGCTGCCAGAACTTAGGTTTTCTAGAACCATTTTTTCAATGGCCCTTTCACCAGTGGGAGGAGTGTACACCTTTTGTGTAGGATCATCAACACCAATCCCTGTTTTGTCACTGGGACTCCTTTGGGTGTAGGTGAAAAGGGATAATGCTTTGCTTGACATGTTCCATGAGTCTATTTTCTTTTTAAGAGCATCATTTTCTTTTTCAAGATTACTGAGTCTTTGACAAATTTCATGATTACTTGATGTCTCAGCTATCAGATCCATGTTTTGTTTTTCAAGCATGATGCATTGATCTCTTAGCCCTTGACATGCTTTCTCAAGCTCAGAATTGGTTTTTGTGAGGGTGTCAATGGTTGAGGATTGGGAAAGGTACTCATTGACTAGTGAAGCAAAGCTAGTTTTTTGTTTTTTGGTTTGAATTAAAAGAGTGCAAACTAATTGTTTGAAACCATCAATATTTAAGGAGTTAAAATCATGTACCTCTTTTAGTTCATCTGCAGCAGCAAGTGCTTCCATTTCTTCCTCATTGTCTGATTCTTCCTCATTGTCTCGATTTTTCTTCATCTTCAGCTATAAGGCATAGCATGGCTTCTTCTCCTTCATGGTCAGAATCATCACTTGACACATACTCTTCATCACTGAATTTTGATGAGTCAGCTATCATAACTTGCTCCTTGTTTTTGTCATGTTTATTTTTGGAGCAATTGAAGCAGTTGCACTTGGAACTGTGAATGATCTCTTTTGAGTAGGTCATTTTTTTAGCTGTCTGATTGTCCCTAGGTTTCCTTGGTTCAGGACAATCAGATGAGTAATGTCCTTGCTTTCCACATTTAAAGCAATCAATTGTCTTCTTGTAGCTGTCTTGTTGAGAATTAGATGTGGAAGGGTTGTATTTTTTGTCAAAAGTTTTCTTTTGAAATTTCATGGCATTTCGATACCCATGGATATGAGACTTGGAATGTCTTCTTGAGAGATCTGCTTTTGGCCGACAGTGTACGGAGTCGATGTTTATCTTTTGAAGGGCATTGTTGACAATGGTCTCAATGTCTTGGTGAGTGATTGGTTTGTGGACGCTGAGCGCTTAAGGCTAAAGTTTGTGAAATGGTAGGAACCGGTTGAATTTTTATCATACCTTCCAGCCATAAGCTTCAAGCTTTCCAAAATACCGTTCAACCTGTCATTGTGCTCCATCTCGGATCCTTCTCTAATAGGTAAAGCTACCTTTTCATATTCTTGTGGGAGATTGGAATATATCTTGAGGCGTAGATCTTGTTGTTCAAAGGTTTTTCCATGGTCAAGAATAGATCTAACAAGGTTTTCAAACCTTGGTTGAGCAAAGACTCACTTTTTCTCCAGGATAGAACTTGAAGTTGTCTAATTGCCTAAGCAAGTTATACAAATTTTGTGTCCCGACACCGGTGTGCTTAGTGAACTTTGTTTGAATGAGAGCCCATGCCGATCCGGCATTTGGTTCTTTAGCAATTTCTTGTGCAAGAGCGTCATTTACACTCTTTTGAAGAATGTTTTTGACTTTTAAGTTTGCACTCGATCAATTGTTTTTCGCATTCATACCATGTTTCGGGGATTTGGTCTTACTAGGTCCTCCATCAATACAGATTTGAGTTGGGTAGGACACTTCATTCTCTAGAACATACCAGCCCATATACCGTTTGCATCAAGGTATATTTTTATTTTTGAAGCATAGATCTCAAAAGATCCACGCCATCAATGTGTGGGATGTCTTTCTCATTATTTCTCCTTGGTTGAGGCATGGTGGGTTTGAAGAGGATCCTTCACAAGTTGTTAGACTTTTGAATGTGAAGACAAGCTCGATACCAATTGAAAGGCCCTTTGTTGATATGCGGATGATCGACAGCCTATGGTTTGGCTTAGGCTGCCGATGTTTGTTGAATTGTGCGGCGGAATAAGAGAAGCTTGAAATAAAGATAGGACAAAGAACACAAAGAAATAATGCAAGTGTGTGAATGTGATTGCGTAAATGTAATAACACGTAGAATTTAAAGTGGTTCGTAGTTCACTCCTCCTACATCCACCCCCACCGTCAATCTTGACAAGTGAGATCAATTTTATTATAATCTTTAATCAATAAAAATTACAAATGATTGATTTAGGCAAGTTCCTTGAACTTCCTCTTCCTAATTAGTACAGTCAACTAGGGATACACTTAAAGTACAGTCTTAAGTGCTTTTACAACTTGAAGTACAGTCTCAAGATTTTACAAAACAACTAGTACACTCAAAGTGCAGTCTTGAGTGTTTACAAACTAATTCTACACCTAAAGTACGCCTTAGGATTTTGGAATTTGTGAATTAACACACTAGGGTTGTTTGTTGTTGAAGCAGAGGTTTAGGGGTGAGGGTTTTGGTTTGGAACAGGGTTTAAAGGGTAGGGATTGGTGAGTGTGTGTGTGGATTACAGGAGGTGTGTGTGGGTGTAAGGGAAAGGTTTTGAACTGTGAAAAAGAGTATTTTTCAAGAGTAGTTTGTGTAGAGGATGAACTCCTCTATTTATACCCTTCAATGTAGCCGTTGGAATATGACTGTTGCAGCTACATTAATGAGCCTTGACTAGTCTTTGCCCCACTTGTCCACTTGCAGGTCTTCATGAGCTGGCTTGAGCTGTGGCTTGAGCTGAGAGCTTCCAGAAGGTCTTCAGTGGTCTTCATTGGTCTTCAATAGTGAACTTGACATCTGTGAAGATCCAGGTTCCACTTTGGTTGAGATTGTGGTAGCAGAGAATGAGACAGAGTGATGGCTATCACAGGGAATGAAGTCATAGCTGTCAGATCATACTAAGGCTTATCTATCAGAGATGTTCTCTAATAAGGACTGAGATGCACTTGATGATCATGACAGCTAAGAGAGGAAATATGATTCATGTTATTGATTGAATGTAACCACTGTATAAGATAGAATCATAACTGTCAGACTCATAGCTGTCAGATAAACTGAAGGATGAATATAACAGATTTCCTCTTTTGATATAAACCCTGTTCTATATATATATATTCCTTTATCAAAACCAACTAACTAAGACTTTGATCAAAGTTAGGTCCTAACACTAACTACTTAACATATTAAAATGAAGTTTGGCTGATTGAAAACTTTAATACATACATATATCTCTTTGGAACGTCCCTCATCAGCCCATTCAAGTACGCCCTTATCATTCTTGTGTGTGTGCTCAGCAAGCCATATCACATCAGTTGTAGGCTTCACATTGTTGTTCGCTTTTGTTTATCACACAATATGAATAATTTTGATGATTAACCATAGCTTAACAAGTCATATTTCATTAATTTACCATAACTTATTGATAAAACAAATCAATGGAAGAAAATATGCATTCAAGCCATCCAATCAAACCATAATGAGAAAACTTCCATTTAAGCTAATAAAACATAATGAACTCTTATGGTTAGTTGGCACTGGTGCACGACCTCTTTCAATCGTGTTATCAAAAGCAGCAGCATCATTTCTCCACTTATGGTTAGTTGGCACCCAACGAAGATGATGTATATAACAACCCTTATGCATCAATGACGTACGTTTTGTTTCCTTGTGGCAACAAGGGCAGGCATAATGGCCTTTAGTGCACCATCCAGACAAATCTCCATATGCAAGGAAGTCATTTATTGTCAATAAAACTGTTGCATGCATTCTGAAATTTTCCTTACAATAAGCATCATATGTTTCAATCCAATCCTCCCAAAGGTCTTTCAATTCAGCAATCAATGGTTGGAGGTAAACATCAATGTTCCTTCTAGGACTTGTAGGGCCAGGTATAAGCAAAGTTAACATGAAAGAATGAGCTTTCATGCATACCCAAGGAGGCAAATTATATGGAATAAGAACAACGAGCCATGTACTATGTTGTGAATTATTAAAAGGTTGAAAACCATCACAAGCTAGTCTAAGCCTGACATTATGTGCATCTGCAGCAAAATCCTTATACTCCTCGTCAAATGACTTCCAAGCAAACGAGTAAGTTGGATGCCTCATAATGTCGTCATCCACCTTATCTTTATACTCCTTATGCCATTGCATATCTGTAGCGATCTTTCTTGACATATACAACCTTTGTAACCTAGGCTTCACAGAAAAATATCGTAAAACCTTTTGAGGCACTTTTACTCCCTTAGAGTAGCCTTTGTCAACTGTTTTCCATCTGGACAAACCACAAGTGGGACAATCATTCAAATTTTCATATTCTTTCCAGTAAAGAATACAATCATTTTGGCAAGCTTCAATCTTCAAATAATGAAGACCTAAGTCCTTAATGAGATTTTTCACCTCATAGTAAGAATTTGGAAGTGCACCACCCCAAGCTTGACATTGTAGTTTGAGTAAACTGTCAAAAGAGCTATCACTCCAATTATTGAGAACTTTCAAATGTAGTAATTTCACAATGTAAGACAACATAGACATTGTTATGCCTTCTGCTGTTATCATTGGCTCTTGATACTCTTGCAAAAGGCGATAAAACTTTTGTGCATCTCCATTCGATTCTTCAGGCATATGCTCATGATCATTCAATATTTGCTCGTCTGATCCTAAATGCATACTAGCCATGCTACACGCATCTTGTAACATATTCATTCCACCATGAACATCATCTTCTTCTTCTAACCCATTGTCACTTTCCTGAAGTCTGTATTGTCACTTTCCTGAAGTCTGTCTAATGCTTCCCCATGGAACTCCCACAAAGTGTAGTTATCATACATTCCCCACTTGAATAAATCTAATCTAACATCACTTTTTTTAAAAAAAAAAATGTTGCGACACTTATCACAAGGACACCTGATGGTAAAATTCTCTCTTTCTTCTTCTCTATCATTTAAGAGGGCAAAATTTAGGAAGCCATCAACGCCATTTATATAATCAGAGGAGGAATGATTTCTCACTTTAATCCATGCCTTATTCATAGCTATATAGAATACTCTACCTTCAATCACACAATAAATCTGATATTAATAGTTAGAGAGAGAAAAGTATGCTAAATATTATAGTTGCATAGGTAGTATTTAGCTATCAGAGAAAGATTGTTGACAGCAATCCTGTGTATTTTCCTTTTTAGTAATGAATAAATGGTTTTATTTTGGCAAGTTTATCATCCTAAGCATTGCTCTCAGAAGCTCAAATCTTTTCTCATCCATGGCCTTTGTTAAAATATCAGCAACATTGTCTTCTGTGCAAACTTTAGACAAATTGATATTTCCCTTTTCCACATGGTCTCTTATGAAGTGATGCCTAACTTCAATATGCTTGGTTTTGGAACGCTGAACAGGATTTTCTGTCATAGCAATTGTGCTGGAATTGTCACAGAAAATAGGTATATTTGATAGATCCATCCCAAAGTCTTGAAGTTGACTTTTGAGATACAAGATTTGAGAACAGCAAAGGCCTGCAGTAATGTATTCAGCCTCTGCTATTGAAGTGGCAACTGATGTTTGCTTTTTGCTTGACCAAGAAATTATTCTTGATCCAATGAATTGACATCCTCCACTGGTGGATTTCCTATCCAGATTGCATCCTGCATAGTCTGAATCTGTGAATCCAATTAGTGAGAACGAAGATTCAGTGGGATACCATAGTCCATAGTCAGGTGTTCCTTTAAGGTATCTCAAAATCCTTTTGACAGCTAAAAGATGTGATTCCTTGAGATCAACTTGAAATCTTGCACATAAACATACACTGAACATAATGTTAGGTCTAGATGTAGTGACATATAAGAGAGATCCAATGTAACTCCTATAAAGTGTTTGATTAACACTTTGACCATCAGGATCAGCATGGAGCTTGGTTGTTGTTAATAGAGGAGTTCTAGCAGGTGAAGCAATTTGCATATCAAACTTTTTGATCATATCCCTTGTGTACTTGGCTTGATTAATGAAGATTCCTTCCTTCATTTGTTTTACTTGCAGGCCTAAGAAGAAAGTTAGTTCACCAGTCATACTAATTTTGAACTTGTTCTTCATGATTTCCCCAAATTCTGTGCATAGAGCTTTGTTTGATGATCCAAAAATGATATCATCCACATATACTTGGATGAGTAGTAGATCTTCTCCATATTTCTTGGTGAACAGAGTGTTATCAATATGCCCTTTTGTAAATCCTTTGCCAATAAGATATTTTGATAATGTGTCATACCAAGCTCTAGGGGCTTGTTTGAGTCCATACAAGGCTTTATCCAGTTTGTACACATGGTCTGGAAATTTTGGATGCTCAAAACCAGGGGGTTGTGACACAAATACCTTCTCATTAGAACACCATTCAGAAAGGCACTTTTGACATCCATTTGGAATACTTTCATTTTCTTGAATGAGGCAAAGGCAAGGAATAGTCTGATGGCTTCTAGTCTTGCTACAGGAGCAAATGTTTCATCATAGTCAATTCCTTCTTCTTGTCTGTATCCTTGAGCTACAAGTCTAGATTTGTTTCTTACAACAATGCCCTCTTCATTCATTTTGTTCCTAAATACCCACCTTGTTCCAATAACATTCTGATTTTTAGGTTTAGGAACAAGTTGCCAGACCTTATTTCTTTCAAATTGCTCAAGTTCTTCCTCCATTGCTTCAATCCAGTCAGGGTCTTGAAGGGCTTCATTTATTTTCTTTGGTTCTATTTGAGAGATGAAAATACTCATTAATGAGTCATAAACAGGCATATCTGGAGGGATGGTATGAATGGGAAGGTCAATGAAAATGTTGATGTTGGGAGGAATGATATGAATAGTAGGTTCAGGTTGAGGAAGAGAATGAATATTGTTGCAGCAAGGTTGAATAGGTCTACTGTTAGTGTTATTTTGGTTGCTTGATGATGGTGAGCTGTCAAGGGCATCATAGCTGTCAGATGAACCTTTGTTGTTGGGTAGAGTTTCTTTGCTGTTAGACACATTAGGATTTGTAATGATGTCTTTGGGCACAATATAAGGAAGGGTAGGTGACTCTTCTTCAGGAATGATATTTGAGGAGTCATGCACAGGAGATACTTCTGGAATGTTGTCTGAATTTCCAATAGCTTCATCAAAATCACACAATTCAGTGCAACTTTGATCATTGTTTTCATCAAAGTCAACATGAATGGATTCTTCTACAACAAGTCTTCTTTTGTTGTATACTTTGTAGGCTTTGCTTGTGAGTATCCTAAGAAGATGCCTTCATCACTTTTAGAATCAAACTTGTCAAGGTTGTTCTTGCCATTATTATGAATGAAGCATCTACTTCCAAATCCATGGAAGTATGAAATGGTTGGTGTTATACTATTTCATAACTCATAGGGAGTTTTGGTGTGAAATTTGTTGATAAGGGTCTTGTTTTGGACATAGACAGCAGTGGTGACAGCTTCTCCCCAAAAATACTTAGGTAGCTTGTTTTTTGACAGCATTGTTCTAGCTACTTCACAAATAGTTCTGTTCTTTCTTTCTGCAACACCATTTTTCTGTGCAGTTCTTGGAGCAGAAAAGTTATGCTCAATTCCTTTTTTATCACAGTATTCTTCAACACCAGTGTTCTCAAATTCTTTACCATGGTCAGATCTAATTTTAATGATAGATAGACCTTTTTGATTTTGAATTTTGTTGAACAGCTTGACCAAGTGATCCAAGGTTTCACTCTTGGATTCAAGAAGAATAATCCATGTAAATCTAGTGAGGTCATCAGCTACCACTAGTGAGTATCTTTTACCACCAAGTGATCTTGTTCTAATGGGTTCAAATAGATCCATGTGTAGTAGTTGCTGAGGTTTTGTAGTGTCCAGTCTTGTTTTGGCTGAAAAAGAAGTTTTCTTTTGTTTGCCACATTGACATGATTTGCATAACTTATCTTTCTTGAAGGAAATTTTGGGAAGTCCTTTGACTAGGTTTGAGTTTGCCAATTTGGAGATGCTTTTGAGGTTGAGATGAGCCAATCTTTTGTGCCATAACCATGACATACACTACTACATTTCTGACCTAATGTAACGCATCTAACGCATCTAACGCATCTAATGTAACGCCACGAGCTAATGTAACGCATCTAATGCAACGCCAGAGCTAATGTAACGCATCTAATGCAACGCCAGAGCTAATGTAACGGCTAATGCAACGCCAGAGCTAATGTAACGCATCTAATGCAACGCCAGAGCTAATGTAACGCATCTAATGCAACGCCAGAGCTAATGTAACGGGTCTAATGCAACGCCAAAATCCTAATGTAACGCCTAAATTACTAATGCAACGCCAAAATCCTATAACCTATACCATATACCCTATACCCTATACCATATACCCTACACTATACCCTATAACCTATATCCTATATCCTATATCCTATACCTTATACCTTATACCCTATACCCTATACACTATACCCTATACCCTATACCCTATACACTATACCCTATAACCTATATCCTATACCCTATACCCTATACCCTATACCCTATACACTATACACTATACCCTATACCATATACCATATACCCTATACCCTACACTATACCCTATAACCTATATCCTATATCCTATACCCTATACCCTATACCCTATACCCTATACACTATACCCTATACCCTATACCCTATACACTATATCCTATACCCTATATCCTATACCCTATACCCTATGCCCTATACACGATACCCTATAACCTATATCATATAGGGTATATGGCATAAGGTATAGGGCATAGGGCATACCCTATAGGGTATATGGTATAGGGTATATGGTATAAGGTATAGGGCATAGGGCATATGGTATAGGGTATACCCTATAGGGTATAGGGTATAAGGTATAGGGCATAGGGCATACCCTATAGAGTATAGGGTATAGGGTATAAGGTATAGGGCATAGGGCATACCCTATAGGGTATAGGGTATAGGGTATAGGGTATAAGGTTTAGGGCATACCCTATAGGGTATAGGGTATAAGGTATAGGGTATAGGGCATACCCTATAGGGTATATGGTATAGGGTATATGGTATAAGGTATAGGGCATAGGGCATACCCTATAGGGTATAGGTTATAGGGTATAGGGTATAAGGTATAGGGCATAGGGCATATGGTATAAGGTATACCCTATAAGGTATAAGGTATACCCTATAAGGTATAGGGTATAAGGTATAGGGTATAGGGCATAGGGCATATGATATAGGGTATACCCTATAGGGTATAGGGTATACCCTATATGGTATAGGGCATAGGGTATACCCTATAGGATATAGGATATATGGTATAGGGTATAAGGTATAGGGCATAGGGCATAGGGTATAGGGTATACCCTATAGGGTATAAGGTATAAGGTATAGGGTACAGGGTATAGGATATACCCTATAGGGTACAGGGTATAGGGTATACAATATACCATATACCCTATGCCCTATACCTTATACCCTATAAGTATTATTAATATTTTAAAAGTATAATTATTTTTTTTAATTAATTTTTGAATTGAGATAAATATTTTAGACATTTTTTGGTAAGAAAGTTTTTTTTAAAAAAATTATATAAAATAAGTTAGAAATTAACTAAATATTTATATCAATTATTACTTAGGTATATTAATATTTCTTAGAAGTATAAATTATTAAATTAATGAGTATTATTATTAATTAATAACATTATTATTATTAATTATATAATAATAATTATTAATATATTCAATTATTTTATTGAATAATTAACAATAAAAGTATATAATATAAAAACATTTACTTTTTTGATATTATGTTTTATTACTAGTTATTATTAATATTATTATTAAGTATTTTTAAAAAAAAAAAAATTCAATTGAGATAAATATTTTAGACTTTTTTTGGTAAGGAAGTTTTTTTAAAAAATTTATTAGGCATAAATAATTATTAGTACTATTATTAATATTAATTAATTAATATTAATTAATTAATATTAATAATTCATTAATAAATATTATTGATAATAAATATTATTGATATTAGGCATAATATTATTTTATAGTTTAAATTATTAGTATTATTATTAAGTATTATTAATAATAGCATCATTATTAGTAGTATTATAAGAAATAAAATTATATAATATAAAAATATTTACTTTTTTGATATTATGTATTATTAAAATTGTGGACCGTTGGATTGAATGTGTGAATGGTTGGATTTGGTTTAGCTCATGATCCGCGTGATTATTTGAGACCCAATAAAACAATGCCATGTGGCATTGTTTTATTGGTTCTCATATAATCACGCGGATCATGGCTAAATCAAATCCAACCATTCACACATTCAATCCAACGGTCCACAACTATTCTAAACAAAACCAATAAATCCCTCATTTATCAAAACCAAGAACATGTTTTTCTCTCTCTCTCATTTATCTCATTTTATCAAAACCAAAACCAAGAAACTGTTCTTCTCTCTCTGCCAATCTCTCCGTCTTCTTCTCTCCGTCTTCTTCTCTCCGTCAACGGTGCCCCCTCCTACCCGTCTCCCAACCTTTTTCCAACTTCCCCTTCATCGTTGCCGTCGCCATATTCCATGGATTCCGACGAACTAAAGCATCTACCCACTACCCTTCATCTTCTCCGGCGAAAGCGATGGCAACGGTGGATCCGTCGTTCCCCTCCAATGTCTTCTTCTCTCTCTCCCCAACGCCGTCTTCTTCTCTCTCTCCTCCAACGCCGTCTTCTTCTCTCCACTTCATCATCTCCGGCGAGGCTCAACCAGATCTACATGGATTCCGATGAACCCAAACTAATTCCATGGATTCCGACGAACCCAAACATATTTCATGGGTTTCCTTTCGATTTGTTGTTGTATTTTGTGTTATTTCGATTTGTACAAATTTTTGTTTGATTTGTGGATGGTTGTGGATGGTTGTGGACGGTGGTGGATGGTGGTGGATAGAGCCGTCAAGTTGGGACGGTCCCGTCGGGACGTCCCGTCCCGCCATACAAATGGGACGGGATGGGACAGAATATTTTAATCCCGTCCCGTTTTCGTCCCGTCCCGTATCGTCCCGTTCCCGTCACGGGACAACTTATTTTTATCCCGTCCCGTCCCGTTTTCCCATATTGACCCGTACAAGTATTAGGTCTCACTTGAACGTGCTACATTCTGCTTTTTAGTCAAATGAGACTAGAAGTTGATTAAAGAAAACCCATCATAAAAAATAAAAAATAAATAAATAACCAGCAGAAAAACAACATTTTTTGGTATGTACCATGGTGAGGTATATAATGTCTGCATATTGTTATAGATTGCAGTTTTCATGTTCTTGATATTTCTTCTTGTTGAGCAGAATGATTAGTGATTTGTCTTTGATTCTAGATTAATTGTATAGACTTAAAGTATTTGCTGTAAGTTTAGATACGGGCATAGGGACTATGATGTTGCAACTGAAAGACACTGTCCTCCTCATGGATCAGGCAGTGGGACTATGAAGTTGCCACAAAGTATTTTGTGTTATGCTCTTCTGGTGTAATATAGAATTATAGATCATGCTTTGTCCGTACTGAAACTCAATTATTTCCCTCTTGTCGTTTATAATCTTTTTTTAATCTTCTTGGCGCCTAGTCAACGTTTATTTCTCCTAGTCAACGGGTCCCGTATGGGTCCCGCGGGATCCCGCGTCCCGCAAATGGGACGGGATGGGACGGAGTATTTTAGTCCCGTCCCGTTTTGGTCCCGTCCCATTTCGTCCCGCTCCCGTCGTGGGACGATGTAATTTCGTCCCGTCCCGTCCCGTATTCCCGTATTGACGGCTCTAGTGGTGGACGGTGTTGGATGGTGGTGGAGCAAAGTGTAACTTTTGAAATATGCAAGGATTGATTTGAATTTAAAAAAAGTTAAGTGACTGATTTGAGAATAAAAAACATTAAGGGACTGATTTGAGAAAAAAAAGTTAAGGAATTGATTTGAGAATAAATATATATATATTTTTTTAAAATATATTTTTATTTATATTTATATATGTATGTATATATATATATATATATTGAAAAAAGAAAATTAAAAAACTTAATAAAATTGTGAAATTATGTAATAAATTTTAGGGACTCATCTAATTTTTGGCGTTACATTAGGTATTCAACCACTTTTTAAATTGGCGTTGCATTAGGTTCTTTTTGGCGTTGCATTAGGTGTTCATATAGTTTTAAAATTGGCGTTGCATCAGGTATTTACCTGATGCAACGCCAAAGCTCTGGCGTTACATTAGCTGACTATGTCGTTGCATTAGACCTAATGCAACGCAAGAGAATACAACGGCCATTTGGCGTTACATTAGGCCTAATGTAACGGTTTTTGGGCCCTAATGCAACGAAAATGGTGTTACATTAGGTCAGAAATGTAGTAGTGATATCAGACTGGCTATAGGATAGCAGGCAGTAGGCATTTGAGAATTCCACAATCTCTAAATTTAGACAGTAGAGATTTCCTTTTCTGGTTCCAGTGAGAATGACTTTGTGGTTGATATCTTTGACATTGCAATGATTCTTTGAACACACAACATAATATCCCTTGTCACAAATTTGACTGATGCTAATCAAGTTGTATTTGAGACCTTCTACATAAGACACATTTGTGAAAATGATGTCTTTAGTAATAAGATTTCCTAATCCTTTGACTTTAGCTTGAGAATTATCACCAAAAGTTACATTTGGACCATTTTTAGGGATATATTGTTGCAGCCATTCTTTGTTGTAGGTCATGTGCCTGTTGCATCCACTGTCCAAGTACCATACTCCTTTCCTAGGTACCTACAAAATAGAAATAAAATTTATGGTACCCTTTTATTCTTTTGGGTCCAAAGGATTAGACATTCTTTGGTACCCTAGCTTTGTTCATTGATCTTTTTCTGAAAAAATGGTTCATGGTATTATAGTATGACATGATTTACATCATGTAGGGTGTAAGAATAGTTGCTTGGGGATTGTTGAAGCAATAGTTTAGAGAAAAAGATTGGTTGTGATTCTGATGATATTGAGATTGGCTATGGAAGGTGTTTGAATATGATGATCTTAGTGAGTTGTTTTGACTTGCATGACCCTTTCCATTTGAGTATTGCCATTTGGTTTTTTGCTGTTTGGAGTATTTATGTTGATTGTAGAATCTTTGCTGTCTAGAGGATCTTTGCTGTCCAGATGATCTTTGCTGTCCAGAAGATCTTTGTTGTCCAGAAGATCTTTGATGTCTGTTTTCTTTTTTCTCTTTGATTCCCTTTAGTTGACAGATGTATCTACTTCTTTGTGCTGGTTTGGCTCCTGTAATTTTATTGTCTTCTCTTTCTTTCTTTGAATCTTCTTTTGTTCGTACAGGATAGAAATGTTTTTGAGCTTTGACTAGTTCATACTTTCAAGAACCATCATCTTAATAGCTTTTTCATCAGTGGGAGGGGTATATGTTTTGAGAGTGGGATTTTCTGCTTCAATCCGTGACTTATCACTAGGATGTCTTTGGTTGTAGTGAAAAAGTGACACAGTCTCTCCTGATTTGTTCTAGGAATCAATTTTCTTTCTAAGAGCTTCATTTTCTTTTTCAATATTGATGACTCTTTGGTTGTTTTCATAGGAGCTTGAATTCTCAGCTGTCAGATCACAGTTGTTATTTTCAAGCATAAGACATTGTAACGATGTGTTGCCCTTTTTTTCCGAAAGATTGGTATTTTTCTTTTCTTTGAAAATCAATCGAAAAAACACGGAGTCGCCACGCCATTTTTATTTTAAGGGCCAAAACATTGAAAAATGCCCGAAATTAGAGATTTGGGTTCGGAGGTCACGTTACACGCCGGGAAGAACGTTAGTGTTCACCCGGAATGCCTCGTAAAACGAGTTTTCCAAGCTTAAAAACCATTTGTGTGTGTGTGTGTGTTCCTTTGGCCAAAATAAGTTGAAAATGAGAAAACTAAAAATTGGGAACTCTTTATAAGACATTAAACAAGTCCCATGATTTTTGGTATGATTTTTGGGTTGATTTTTGGTACTCAAAAGATTTTTAGAAGTTGAAAACGATTTCTGCCGGAATGAAAAAGGCAGTGGACACTTGATTTTAAAATGGGTTTAAGGGCTTTAAAACTTCAAAATCTGGGGAAAGTCCGAGAATGAAAGTTGTTCAAAACACATTAAATGAGGTTTATCTAAAAGAACTTTTCCATTTGGAGATGATTTGGTGGACCAAAACCTTCTGGAAATCTCAGATATGAAATCTGGATTTCCAGAGACTGATGAACTGACCTTTAAAAGATAATTTGAAAAAGGGAGTTTTTCTCACGTAAAAAATAAAGTAAAAATATGTCTGGAAAGATATGGATGTTGGATACAAAAAGTATTCTGTAGTCAACACCAAATTCCAAGTTTCTGTATATCCAAAAAATTAGACCATGGACAGAGGTCTTAGAGAAAGGCTACTGGACAGTAACTTCCTCTTGAAGAAAAACATGATTTTAAAAGGGGTTTGGCATCCATGCTTGTTCCCATTTCCTTAGGCTTTGATTAGTAGTCACTATACATTTTAGTGGTGATCTACTATATCAAGCCATCCTTAGGGTATATTAGGACTTAAGCATTTCATTTGCTTGGGAAGGGAAATTTTATCCTTGAAAATGAAGATTTGATGTATGAAAATGATTTTTAGGGTTTTGAAAATGTGTTTGCAAGTAAGTAAAGACACTTTGAAAAGAATGTTGATCCTTGTAGAGGATCATCCATGGTGATCCTCTTGGATCTAAGGTAAGAAATGAACAAATTACTTCTTCAAAGTTTGAGATGCATGCATGGATGAGAGAGATTTAGGGTTGGGAGAAGGAGGTTATACCTATCTTCTTTTGATTTTTGAGTTTTAGGCTTGAATGTAAGAGTGTTTGAGGCTTTGAATTTGAGAGTGATTAGTGAGTGAGATTTGGGAAAATAGTCAAGAGAAAAAGGTGACAATTCTAGGGAATTCTCACTGTTTTCTCAAGTATTTTCGCCAAGGTGTCACAGGAATTGTGTTCTTCTTTTTTTTTTTTTTCTGAGACTGAAGGGCTTAATTTTTAGGCCCCTGAAAATTCCATTTTCATCCGCGCGGATCATAGTGGAAGCGTGCACTGTTCATTAATTACAAACAGAAGCTTTGGACACAAAGAATATTTTCAAAAATTCAAACTCGGTCATTGTTTTCACTTGCCAAATTCGGATTTTTACAATTTCTTTTCTTTTTGAGATTCTTTTCTTGGTTTAACCTTAAATGGAAATCCCTAATCTACCCTTACTTTGTTAGAAAAGTTAGGAATTGTTAGAAATGTTAGGAATGTTAAGACTTTCGTTAATTTTCTAACGAAAATACTAACAACTCAAATTGGAGCACTTACAGTAGCCCCTCGGCGACGGTGCTTTCGAAGGAAGCGAGGTCGTCGATAAGAGTAAGGCTCCATATTTGACAGGGTGATCAAGTGATCGAGTGGCTGAACTTAGCGATAGGCTACCTACGTATCCCGAATGGGAATCAAGCCAGCCGTAGTTCGGGTCTTTGACCCTGGAGTGACTGCTTTAGGATGTCAACCTGGCGAACGAGTTCTGCAGTCGGTTGCTGAAAGAAACTCTGCTGGGGATAAGAGATGACCATTTTGGTCTGATGGTTAAAGTTGTATATCCGCTCTGCTGGGGATAGGAATGACCGTTTCGGTCTGATGGCTGAACCTAATGATAGGCTACCTACGTATCCTTAAGAGAAATCAAGCTAGTTGTAGTTCGGGTCTTTGACCCTGGAATGACTATTTTGAGGTGTCAACCAGGTAATGATGGCATTTTAGGTGCCTCAAACCTTAAAGATGATGGCGTTTTAGGTGCCTCGGACCTTTGGTGATGATGGCATTTTAGGTGCCTCGGACCTTGATGATGATGGTTTTTTAGGTGCCTCGGACCTTGATGATGATGGTCTTTTAGGTGCCTCAAACCTTAATGATGATGGCCTTTTAGGTGCCTCAAACCTTAATGATGATGGCGTTTTAGGTGCCTCGGACCTTGATGATGATGGCTTTTTAGGTGCCTCGGACCTTGATTTGAAATGTTTTCCCTTAATGGTTTGGGATGGATGGTCCTTCGGTGGACTTCGTCTGCTGCCGAAGGAGAGGGTGACTGTTTTGGTCGGGTGGATGGACCTATGGTAGGCTACCTACGTATCCTTGAGGAATCAAGCCAATCGTAGTTCGAAACGCTGCTGGGGGTTTCGTTGGAGAAAAATAGGGCTTAAGTTTTACGGTCGTTGATGATAATGAGGAAAGAAACGGGATTCCGTTGACTTCACTGGGGATTTTGTTAGCTTTTGCTGGGGAAATTGGACTTACGTTTTAATGCCATCGATGATATTGATGAAAGAAATGGGATTTCGTTATCTTTCTCGGAGAAATCGGACTTACGTTTTACTGCCGTTTGATGATTTTGATGAAAGAAACGGGATTCCGTTATCTTTCTCGGAGAAATCGGACTTACGTTTTACTGCCGTTTGATGATTTTGATGAAAGAAACGGGATTCCGTTATCTTTCTCGGAGAAATCGGACTTACGTTTTACTGCCGTTGATGATTTTGATGAAAGAAACGGGATTCCGTTATCTTCCTCGGAGAAATCAGACTTACGTTTGACTGCCGTTTGATGATTTTGATGAAAGAAACGGGATTCCGTTATCTTTCTCTGAGAAATCGGACTTACGTTTGACTGCCGTTGATGATTTTGATGAAAGAAACGGGATTCCGTTATCTTTCTCGAAGAAATCGGACTTACGTTTTACTGCCGTTGATGATTTTGATGAAAGAAACGGGATTCCGTTATCTTTCTAGGAGAAATCAGACTTACGTTTGACTGCCGTTGATGATTTTGATGAAAGAAACGGAATTCCGTTATCTTTCTCGGAGAAATCGGACTTACGTTTGACTGCCGTTGGTGATTTTGATGAATGAAACGGGATTCCGTTATCTTTCTCGGAGAAATCGGACTTACGTTTGACTGCCGTTGATGATTTTGATGAAAGAAACGGGATTCTGTTATCTTTCTCGGAGAAATCGGACTTACGTTTTACTACCGTTGATGATTTTGATGAAAGAAACGGGATTCCGTTATCTTTCTCGGAGAAATCGGACTTACGTTTGACTGCCGTTGATGATTTTGATGAAAGAAACGGGATTCCGTTATCTTTCTCGGAGAAATCGGACTTACGTTTGACTGCCGTTGATGATTTTGATGAAAGAAACGGGATTTCGTTATCTTTCTCGGAGAAATCGGACTTATGTTTGACTGCCGTTTGTTGGGTCAAAATATATGTGGACTCAGAATTGCTTAATCCCAATCACATGGCTAGTTAGAGACTCCTAATTTAATTAGATTTTATTTTTGGATCTCTTGCTGATGCCTTCTCTGTTAGATCGCAAGTCTCGCAGTTACTATCCTCACGGTGGGATCTCGCCCTGGTAATCAACAGAGTTAACACTTTTCAAAGAACATACTTCAGCAGATAGGTGACTTAAATTTGGGATGACTCCCTTCATTTGAAACAGACTCTCAGTCACAACGGTCACATCTCTATCTCTTTCATCGTACTTGTTTGCTAAAAGTAGTTACATTTTTCCTGCCAATACCATTCTGCCTGTTCTGACATAAGAGCTACTTTTAGCTCTACTTTGTCCTTTGTCTGCGTGCTGCAGGTAACCAGTTGGGACAAAGGGGTTATTACCCGCCGAACAAAAGCAGAAATGTCTTATTCAAATCTCCCGCATTTATTGCAGAAGATATGGCATTAAATGATCCTCACCTACCAACCATATTTCATTATTCCGAATCTACCCTTCAACGGCATCTTAGTTCTTCTCTCTTTCTCTCAAGTATATATATAGAAGACTTTGCCGTATCAAGATGGTTGGTCGTTGCATTGAAGAAGAGTGTGCTTGAAGCATTCAATGAAGCTCAAGCCTTCAAGTCCAGAAAATCATTAGACATTATTAGGGACATACACTCGTGCACATCTCATTCAACCTTGTAAGCATTCTCCAACAAGACAATCATTAGAATGCATTGATTGAGAAATCACACACACACCTGAGTGAGATAAGTCTAACTTGCCACTAAAAAACACCTGGTCAGTTCTTTGTCTTACGATCCATCAGTAGATCCTTTGTTTTCAATCCTTGTAACCGGCAAGGCCGCACTTGTAATAGACTAGGACCAACTGATAGTAAACTTCTCTCAAAATCCAAGATCCGACCAATCTTGGTAGAGGACGTAGCAGCATTCACGTTGTGAACCTCTCCAAATACTGTGTCCTTGTCTTTACTTTACTTACATCTTGCCAGTCGTTCACCATTACAAATCAGAACAGTTCATCCTACTGAATCATAAGTATTTCCCTAAACAAAACAAGTTGTACTGCATAAACGGTTTAAATAAATACCTTGTGTTAAAATCAAGCTCTGAACAACTTCTTGCTGATTTTGTGTGAGTTCAAACTAAGTCACGAATATTCCGCTGTGCTTACTGATTAACTTACAACATTCTGAGTAGTGACTTTGACCATTAAGGTATTTTCAATTAAAATTGTAAAAAGGCTATTCACCCCCCCTCTAGCCTATTTCCTTGCCAATTGGGCCTAACAATTGGTATCAAAGCTTGTCATTTTTGAAAGAAATTTCCAAGCCTTACAGCTTGATTGCCGATACCATGGCGGGAAAAATTATGCAGTCGTTTAACATCACTACCATACCGATGTTGAACACCAACGAGTTTGGTGCTTGGAAATCCTGAATGATAAAGTACATGAACTCCATAGATGAACGATTAATGAAGGTAGTGGAAGGTGGACCTATTACTCCCCTGAAGGTTCAAACCACCTACAAACCTATACCATCCACTCCCTTAACTGTGCATGCCGACGCTGATGATGAACAAGAAACAGATGTTCAAGTTACGGAAACTCTGGTCGAAAAACCAAGAGATGAATGGACTGACGAAGATAAATTAACCTATGCCCTTGATGGGAAAGCCAGCCACATTATCTCTTGTGGTCTAGACGACAAACAGTACAAGCTCATTGACTTGTGATACACGGCACAAGAATGCTGGAACAAGCTCCTTGAATACTTCAAAGGAGATGCTCGCACCAAGGACAACAGGCTTTATGATGCAATTACTGAGTTCGAATCCTTCAAAAAGTCAGATGGCGAATCACTCAGAACAGCATATGATCGATTCTGCGAGGTAAGTAATCTATGTGCTTCTCTTGGTAAAGTATATACTATGAAAGACCTAAATATACGCTTTCTAAGTGCATTGGGAAGTATATATCATACTAAGGTCACTGTTATTAGAGAAGCTAGAGATTTAAATACTACTTATATTCAAAACATTGTGTCTAGTCTATTTTTGTATGAGAGAGAACTACAAAAACTTAATGTTCTCGATAAAAACTTCAAATGCATGTCTCTCTCAGCACAGACTCAGATATCTCAAACTCTTACTCCTTATCCTCCTACTGATCAATGCCAAAGCCCTTGATGTAGCAAAAACCTTGACAGCCCTCCTGAGCCTCATGTGGAAGAAGATGAATTTCCTGCATTTGCCAGAAACTAGCGAAAGTTCAAAAACTTCAAGAAAAGGCAAAAAGACAAAGAAACCAAATCAAAACAAACCATTTACTACTCCCTTCCATAGAACCACCAAAGAACCATAAGCCTTCTACTAGTACCGCCGATGGAAAGAACAAGAAAGGAGACTTCGTATGTTTTAATCAAGCCGAAAACCCGGACATTTTGCATCTAAATGTCCCCACCAAAATATGAGTATGTCAGAAATCGGTAAACCAAAGACATCCAAAGTCCAGTAAGCTATGTTGCAGATGACAGACAGAGAAAGCTATGCCGCCTGGTGTGAAACCGACTCGAAAGGTGAAGGCGCGCCGATGACAATGAAGATGCTGATATAAGTTTTGTTGCCCTGGATGCCGATGATGAAATAGCACTAGATCTACCAACTCCTATTCACCCGGATGCAACTCCTCCAAGAACACTACCAAGGAAAGAAAACCAAAGAAGACATTCATTCCAAGAAGTTAAAGTCAATGCAACCAACCCTTACGGTTATAAGGTTCATCAAGTTGGAACCTCACTCTATGGACAGTGTGGACCCATTGCCTCATATGCAACCGAACCAAGTCCTCCACAATCCTTTGAAAAGAAGCTATCCTTTACCAAACTCCCAAGTATTTCAAGAAATCTTGCCAAACCCATCTCATCCCTACCCAACTTCTCTCCTGAGCCAAAAGATCACTCAGCCAAAAGAAACATAACCGACCCTCTTCCTGAGATATCTAAAGCTGAGATGATAGAGACCATGGATGAACTTTTTATTGACTAATAAAAGTTGAGTAGTGTTCATGAAATATTGACTGTTGATTTCAGTTTAGTTTCTGCTGAAAGAGACTCACTCAAAACTGAACTTGATTCTTTAAAAACAAAACTGAGTGAGTTCGATCGCCTTAAACCGAAAACCCGGATCTCAAAAGCAGAGCAAAAGTACACACTGCACAGATTAAAGATTTAGCTCAAAGAAATGATTCTCTTATGAAAACTATTGATACTTTTTCAAAACCTAATGCTGCTAAAATTGCGATTAATGCAACCCAAATGTGCCCTAAAAATAATCAACATGGGATAGGATTTGAAACCAGCAGTAGCAGTCGTACTGATGTCTCTGTAACTGAGAAAAAGGACAAGAAGGCTGAGAACAACTCGATTAACTCATTGTATAAGGATACCAAGCAAAAATATAATGTTGTAGAAATGAAGTATCCTAACTACAAGGAAATGGAGAAAGCCAGGTACGTACAAAAGGGAATTAAGATTGCTGATAATGATTCTGCGGATGAAGACATTAAAAGTAAATGCATCAAAGCAAAGCCGGTATTGCCACTCTTGATTCACCGCGATGAACAAGCCTCCCAAAGGTGACTCGGCAAAGGCAAGCGTAAAGGCAAGAAGGGCAAAACCAACACTTATAAAGTCCCTAAGTTCGTGTCTGCTGATTCTCATAAGCCTAATGATGCAATGACTAAATCTAGTGGTGTCTTGCCGACTACTCGCCAATCGCGAAAGTGAGATGTGATAATTGTTTGGATTATGGTCATCATGCTCATGAATGCCTCTTGAAAAGCCTTTCAGACCCACAGCTGGCTAAGGCCTCTAGCAAGTGCCGTGGCCGATATGGTCGCCCAAGAGGAACTAACCTCTTGGACCCAGTGAATAAGGGGGACCATAAGCATGTTTAACTTGCAGGTATGCTTTATGGCCTCGACTGATGCCAACAAAGACGTATGGATTTTGGATAGTGGTTGTTCTAGACACATGACTGGCCGTGCCGATCTCCTTGGAGCATTGTCATTGTTGTAGCATCGTCCTCCTCAGAGATTTTGGTTACAATGGAAAAGGTAAAATAATTGGATGTGGAACCATCATTAGAGGTGCAGTTACTGTATAGAAGATCTCTTTGGTGGATGGACTCAAACATAACCTTCTCTCCATATCACAATTCTGTGATAGAGGAATGCAATGTATCTTTACTACTTCAAGTTTCGCCTTTTTGAAAACCCTTTTCAAATAAACCTTTCCCTCCTAACTTCATAACATATTTAAGCAAAAACCATTTCTCAAAAATCCTTTCGCATTCTCTACGACTTACTCATCAAATCTCAAAACTCCATAACTCAAATCTTTATCTTCGAATCTGGTACGTATATCTTGATATTTCAATCATCTGATTCTAACTTTGGCTTATTGTGTTTGAGTTTGTTTGATTGTTGAGTTTTGCAGAAATCATGAGTAATGAGAAGGATATCTATGGAGGTTACATAGACCTAAGTTTTTTCGATGATGAAGCTGATGGACAATTTCTCAGGGATCTTTTGTCAGATACTTCTGTTCTTCCCTTCCTGGCTCCTACTGATAATTTTGGCATCTATATTGATTCTGTCAGAGAATTCTTTGCTAACGCCATTGTTGAATATTCCGATGAAGATGACCCAGAATCCTTCTCTACCATTTCTTCTACCGTTTCTGGTGTTCCAATCTCAGTTACTACTGAAAGCATATCCTCTATTTTTCCAACCCTAGGAAATTCTGGCCCTAATTCTATTGACGCTTCTATTCTGGATGAAGCCTGGACTCTCATTAGAGGTGCTAATGCCGGACCTAGACTCAGTGGAGACAAACACTTCAAGGTTCATTATATTAGGAGATATTTTGCCTTGATAGAAGTTATTGACAGATGTTTGATTTGCCGATCTGGTTCACATAGCCATGTTACCGATCTTCAGTTTGAAAGATTTGCTGCCATTGTGCTGAGGAAGAATTTTAATTGGTGTGGATTTATTTTTAGGGTCATTGCCCTAGCAGCCAAGAAGCATGCTGCTGATAGACAGAAAGGTAAAGATTTCCCTGGCAAAGGTTGTCACTATTGGTTGCTGAGCAGAATAATTAGAGGAAACCCTGCTGAAGTTCTTGCCGATCCCAATGCTACCAGCATATCCAAACTTAAGTTGAAGCATCACAGTGATGGTGATTGGAAAAGAATTAGCAGACAGTCTGCTGATGGAGCCCATGTTCCTGCTGATAGAGTTGCTGCTCCTGCTGAAAGTTCAACTATTGCTCCTGCTGTTGAGAAAGTCAAGAAGAAGAAATCCAAGAAACCAGCACTAGCCCCTGCTAAGTCCAAACCTTCAATTGTCTCAGCTCCTGCTTCCTCATCTACCATTGCTGCTGGTCCTGTTACTAGAGCCAAGAGATCTGCTTCCAATCCTGCTGCCCCATCCTCTGCTGAACCAAAGAAGAGAAAACTGCCTGCTTCCACTACCAAACCCTCCAAGAAATCAAAATCTGTTTCTGCCAAAGTTGCTGAATCCTTTCCTATTCCTACTTCTGATCCCAGAGTTAGAAAAGTGTTGTTTTCTGAACCCATTCTTGATGATGCCTCATTGCTCCCAAAGCCAACCTTCAGAAAAGTCACTAAAACTCCTGAAGAAATCAATAGGGAAATTTCTGATAGAAGAAGAATGATTGAGCATGACTTAAGGAGGAGGATCCCATTACAGCCCCTTCTACTTTCTTATCCTAACCTCCCTGACATTCAGCATACAGCCTCATCCGGAATAGCCACCGAAGCCAGAACCAGAAAATGTGCTCCAATCAAGAACCCTACATTTCATATCTACTTCAACAATCCTTGGTCCATGATCAACAAAATTGCTCCAAGTGACTGGGTATTTCCAATTGACCATCTGCAGCCATTCATCAGAAGACTTCTCCAGTTTCATGAAGAACAGAAAGAAACTGTACCTGCTGGAAACCTAGTTGATTATGTTGATAGATATTTTGATCTTCTGCCTCTCCTTTGGAATCAAGTTTATCTTTTTCAGGATTGGATTAGACAAGATTTGATGGTCATCTCAGTCTGGATTGCTTATGCCTCTTTATACAAGACTCAGTTTGATTTTGAAGAAAATGATCCCTATCAGCTAGGAAGAGCTGAAAATGATGAAGACTGGGGATTCAAACATTCTGATGCTGAAACCCTTACCAGAGGTCCTCTTGCTACTCAGCTGATTGAAAATGTTCTAAAGATGACCCAAGAACTCATCACCCACTCTGAAGAAGCATTGAAGAGAATGAGTGGTAGTTCCTCTGAGAAAAGGGCTAATTCCTCTAAAAATCTTTCTGGCAATGCTGATAATGTTCCTTCTGCTGATTCTTCAAGTGACCCTATTGAATCCAGCAGAACTATTTCTGATGATGACCAACAGTTTATCAGCACTGTGCTTCTAAAAGATACCTCTGAGCAGGCTCCTATAGTGGTTACAGGAGGAGTTTTTCTTAATTCTGAGCAAGCTCCTATTTTCTTTGATGTTCCTGCTGAACCATTCCAAGAGAGTGTTGATTTGGGAGGAGGAGGTACTACAGATGCAGACATTGCTGCTGATCTTCAATCTCAAGAAGTTGATAATGCCTTCTCTGCAATTGTTGTCTACAATCCTATTCAAGCACTCATTCATCAGGCCATTGCTGATTTCTTGTCCAATAATGATCCTCTCCCTGTTGTTGAAGATGACAGTCCTGATGAAATTGACCCAGAAGATTATGAGGAGATTCCTGCTGTTGTTGAAGAAGATACCTCACCTCCCTCATGGTATAATTCTCTTTCTGATGACCGTAGGATGATGATATGCTCTAACTGGTACACTACCTTGAAGTCCATTCCAAAGGACTCTGCTGGTAATCCCCTTTTCCCTCCTCATCCGAAACTTAAGTGGAGGTCTGGTACAAGGATAGTAAAGAATTCTTTCAAAAATTATGTTCCTACTAAAGGTTCTTCCAGCATGACTCCCATTCTACTCAAATGGGATAAGGACATTAAGCATGGCAAGAAGAAAACCCCTGCTGTTTCTCATACCAAAGTCAAAACTCTCCCCCCTTCTACCAATCAACCTGGCTCTTTGAAAATTCGTGGTGATATTTGTCCACCTGGTGAATCTTCAATTGAAGTCTGCACTTATTCTGGTGGAATTATGAGCAAGCGTTTGATGATTAATGATCGTGTAATTGAAACTCTTGAGTATTCTCCTTACTCTGCTATTGGTGTTTGGAAGTTGGTTTATCAGCATGCCCTGGCCATTACTTTACCATTTTATGCCTCCGCACTCGTCGCAAGTGATCATTCAAGAGACACCGGCGGCACTCGAGCCTTGGCATCATGCGCATTCTGCTGAATGGAAGAGCATTTCTGAATTTCATGCTTGCAGTCAGGTTCTCCTTGGACAATAATGGTTAGATGTTTCTTGACCCTCCTCTTTCTCGCCGATCTTTCTATCATCATTCATCCAAATTTCCTCTCCTTGTTGATCCACCCGCTCCAAGATCTCGCCGATGTTCCTCCGATTATCAAGCACAATCATTCCTTCTAACTTCTTGGTCCCTCGCCGATTCTCCACCTCGTTTACACCTTGTTTGGCTACTTTGCTTAATGAGCATGGCAATCTTTCAAGCTTATAAGCCCGTACTTAGAGGTGACATTGGTGATTTGGGTATGTTTTTCCGAAGTGAATTTTGGAAATCAAGGATTTAGTGCTTAAGTCCACTCAGAGGAGGTAAGCTTAGCAAATGTAATCTCAAACAAAGTCTCAAATGTGACTTTCAGCCCTTATTTCGACAATGCCCTCAAAGCAAGCCAAGACCCTCTCCGCCGCAGCCACCTCGCAATCTAAGTGTTGGTGAAGAGAGGTTTGATCGCTTTGTGATCTCATAGACAAGCACCATCAAGACTCGCCACGCCGCTTGATTCTAATCTCAATCAAGATCACATCATCAAGGATCCTGGAGGTATAAGCCGTCGCCGAAGTCAAGCTCTCGTCGCTAAAGCCAAGCTTTCGATGCAAATCAAGATAGCCAAGCTGGAAGGGAAAAATGAAGTGCTGGTGGAGCGTTACAAGGCTAGCAAGAAGAGGAAAGCTGAGAAGGCTGAAGCCAAGAAGCAAAAAAAGTCCAAGTCCTTTGCTGATTCCTCCGTTGCTGCTGCTGATGTTCCTGCTGATCCTTAACCGTCTTGTAACCAAAGAAATAGATATCCTCATGAAGCCCCAAAGACAAACTTACTTTTGCTGACAATTTGGTTTTTGTTTTTATGTCCTTTGCTTAATATCTATCTAACCCTTCAAGTAGAACTTTATTAGTTTGCGTTACGCTTATCACTTACATTTTATCTTAATATCTATCTATATCCTTTTAAGTGATTCTGTTTAAAGGTGATTGGACTTAAGCAATTAGGAGGAGATTGTTGGGTCAAAATATATGTGGACTCAGAATTGCTTAATCCCAATCACATGGCTAGTTAGAGACCCCTAATTTAATTAGATTTTATTTTTGGATCTCTTGCTGATGCCTTATCTGTTAGATCAGTAAGTCTTGCAGGTTACTATCCTGCTGGTGGGATCTGCCTGGTAATCAACAGGAGTTAACACTTTTCAGCAACATACTTCAGCAGATAGGTGACTTAAATTTGGGATGACTCCCTTCATTTGAAACAGACTCTCAATCACAACGGTCACATCTCTATCTCTTTCATCGTACTTGTTTGCTAAAAGTAGTTACATTTTTCCTGCAGAAATGTCTTATTCAAATCTCCTGCATTAATTGCAGAAGATATGGCATTAAATGATCCTTACCTACCAACCATATTTCATTATTCCAAATCTACCCTTCAACGGCATCTTAGTTCTTCTCTCTCTTTCTCTCAAGTATATATATAGAAGACTTTGCTGCATAGAAGATGGTTGGTCGTTGCATTGAAGAAGAGTATGCTTGAAGCATTCAATGAAGCTCAAGCCTTCAAGTCCAGAAAATCATTAGACATTATTAGGGACATACACTCGTGTACATCTCATTCAACCTTGTAAGCATTCTCCAACAAGACAATCATTAGAATGCATTGATTGAGAAAGTACACACACACCTGAGTGAGATAAGTCTAACTTACCACTCAAAAACACCTGGTCAGTTCTTTGTCTTACGATCCATCAGTAGATCCTTTGTTTTCAATCCTTGTAACCGGCAAGGCCGCACTTGTAATAGATTAGGACCAACTGATAGTAAACTTCTCTCAAAATCCAAGATCTGACCAATCTTGGTAGAGGACGTAGCAGCATTCACGCTGTGAACCTCTCTAAATACTGTGTCCTTGTCTTTACTTTACTTACATCTTGCCAGTCATTCACCATTACAAATCGTATCAGCCATCCCGTCAATCATAAGTATTTCCCTAAACCAAACAAGTTGCACTGCATAAACAGTTTAAATAAATACCTTGTGTTAAAATCAAGCTCTGAACAACTTCTTGCTGATTTTGTGTGAGTTCAAACTAAGTCACGAATATTCCGCTGTGCTTACTGATTAACTTACAACATTCTGAGTAGTGACTTTGACCATTAAGGTATTTTCAATTAAAATTGTAAAAAGGCTATTCATCCCCCCTCTAGCCTATTTCCTTGCCAATTGGGCCTAACACCGTTGATGATTTTGATGAAAGAAACGGGATTCCGTTATCTTTCTCGGAGAAATTGGACTTACGTTTGACTGTCGTTGATGATTTTGATGAAAGAAACGGGATTCCGTTATCTTTCTCGGAGAAATCGAACTTACGTTTGACTGCCGTTGATGATTTTGATGAAATAAACGGGATTCCGTTATCTTTCTCGGAGAAATCGAACTTACGTTTGACTGCCGTTTGATGATTTTGATGAAAGAAACGGGATTTCGTTATCTTTCTCGGAGAAATCGGACTTACGTTTGACTGCCGTTTGATGATTTTGATGAAAGACATGGGATTTGGTTATCTTTCTCAGAAAAATCGGACTTACGTTTGACTGACGTTGATGATTTTGATGAAAGAAACGGGATTTCGTTATCATTCTCGGAGAAATTGGACTTACGTTTTATCAAGCCGTTGATGATTTTGATGAAAGAAACGGATTCCGTTATCTTTCTCGAGAAATCGGACTTACGTTTATCGCCGTTGATGATTTTGATGAAAGAAATGGGATTTCGTTATCTTTCTGAGAAATCGGACTTACGTTTACCGCCGTTTGATGATTTTGATGAAAGAAACGGGATTCCGTTATCTTTCTGAGAAATCGGACTTACGTTTGACCGCCGTTGATGATTTTGATGAAATAAACGGAATTCCGTTATCTTTCTCGGAGAAATCGGACATACGTTTTACTACCGTGCTGATGATTTTGATGAAAGAAACGGGATTCCGTTATCTTTCTGAGAAATCGGACTTACGCTTTTAATCGCCGTTGATGATTTTTGATGAAAGAAACGGATTTCGTTATCTTTCTGAGAAATCGGACTTACGTTTTATTTGCTTTGATGATTTTGATGAAAGAAACGGGATTTCGTTATCTTTCTCTGAGAAATCGGACTTACGTTTGACTCCGCCGTTTGATGATTTTGATGAAAGAAACAGATTCCGTTATCTTTCTGAGAAATCTGGACTTACGTTTGACTCGCCGTTTGATGATTTTGATGAAAGAAACGATTCCGTTATCTTTCTCGAGAAATCGGACTTACGCTTGACCGCCGTTGATGATTTTGATGAAAGAAACGGATTTCGTTATCTTTCTGAAAAATCGGACTTACGCTTTTACCGCCGCTTGATGATTTTGATGAAAGAAACGGGATTCCGTTATCTTTCTGAGAAATCGGACTTACGCTTGACCGCCGTTTGATGATTTTGATGAAAGAAACGGGATTCCGTTATCTTTCTGAGAAATCGGACTTACGCTTTACCGCCGTTGATGATTTTGATGAAAGAAACGGATTCCGTTATCTTTCTGAGAAATCGGACTTACGTTTTACCGCCGTTTGATAATTTTGATGAAAGAAACGGGATTCCGTTATCCTTCTCGAGAAATCGACTTACGTTTGCACGCTTTTCGATGATTTTGATGAAAGAAACGGATTCCGTTATCTTTCTGAGAAATCGGACTTACGTTTGATCGCCGCTTGATGATTTTGATGAAAGAAACGGGATTTCGTTATCTTTCTGGAGAAATCGGACTTACGTTTTTGCCGCCGCTTGATGATTTTGATGAAAGAAACGGGATTCCAAGTTATCTTTCTGAGAAATCGGATTTACGTTTGACCGCCGTTTGATGATTTTGATGAAAGAAACGGATTCCGTTATCTTTCTCGAGAAATCGGACTTACGTTTGACTGCCGTTGATGATTTTTATGAAAGAAACGGGATTTCGTTATCTTCTCTGAGAAATCGGACTTACGTTTTACCGCCGTTTGATGATTTTGATGAAAAACGGATTCCGTTATCTTTCTCGGAGAAATCGGACATACGTTTGACTGTCGTTTGATGATTTTGATGAAAAAAAGGGGATTCCGTTATCTTTCTGAGAAATCGGACTTACGTTTGACTGCCGCTTGATGATTTTGATGAAAGAAACGGGATTCCGTTATCTTTCTGAGAAATCGGACTTACGTTTGACCGTCGTTGATGATTTTGATGAAAGAAACGGGATTTTCGCGTTATCTTTTCATCAAAGTCATCAAACGTTACAGAAATGCAGTATCTTCCGGAATTTCGCTTTCATCAAAATATCAACGGCAGATCTCGAGCTTTTCCAGAAAGATAACGGTCCTCGCTTCTTTCATCAAAATCATCATGAAAGAAACGTAAGTCCGACTTTCTCGGAGAAATCGGACTTACGTTTGACTGTCGTTTGATGATTTTGATGAAAAAAACAGATTCCGTTATCTTTCTGAGAAATCGTACTTACGCTGATCGCCGTTGATGATTTTGATGAAAGAAACGGGATTTCGTTATCTTTCTCTGAGAAATCGGACTTACGTTTGACCGCCGTTGATGATTTTGATGAAAGAAACGGATTTCGTTATCTTTCTGAGAAATCTGACTTTCGCTTACCGCCGTTTGATAATTTTTGATGAAAGAAACGGGATTCCGTTATCTTTCTGAGAAATCGTACTTACGCTTTGATCTGCCGTTTGATGATTTTGATGAAAAAAGGGGATTCCGTTATCTTTCTGAGAAATCGGACTTACGTTTGACTCGCCGCTTGATGATTTTGATGAAAGAAACGGGATTCCGTTATCTTTCCTGAGAAATCGGACTTACGTTTGACCGTGGTTGATGATTTTGATGAAAGAAACGGGATTTCGTTATCTTTCTGAGAAAACTGACTTTCGCTTTACCGCCGTTTGATAATTTTGATGAAAGAAACGGATTCCGTTATCTTTCTGAGAAATCGTACTTCACGTTTGACCGCCGTTGATGATTTTGATGAAAGAAACGGGATTTCGTTATCTTTCTGAGAAATCGGACTTACGTTTTATCATCGCTTGATGATTTTGATGAAAGAAACGGATTCCGTTATCTTTCTGAGAAATCGGACTTACGCTTTACCGCCGTTGATGATTTTGATGAAAGAAACGGATTCCGTTATCTTTCTGAGAAATCGGACTTACGCTTTACCGCCGCTTTGATGATTTTGATGAAAGAAACGAGATTCCGTTATCTTTCTCCGAGAAATCGGACTTACGTTTGACCGCCGTTGATGATTTTGATGAAAGAAACGGATTTCGTTATCTTTCTGAGAAATCGGACTTACGTTTTACCGCCGTTTGATGATTTTGATGAAAGAAACGGATTCCGTTATCTTTCTGAGAAATCGGACTTACGTTTGACCGCCGTTGATGATTTTGATGAAAGAAACGGGATTCCGTTATCTTTCTGAGAAATCGGACTTACGTTTGACTACCGTTTGATGATTTTGATGAAAGAAACGGATTCCGTTATCTTTCTGAGAAATCGGACTTACGTTTGACCGTTGTTTGATGATTTTGATGAAAGAAACGGATTCCGTTATCTTTCTGAGAAATTGACTTACGCTTTACCGCCGTTTGATGATTTTGATGAAAGAAACGGATTCCGTTATCTTTCTGAGAAATCGGACTTACGCTTACCGCCGCTTGATGATTTTGATGAAAGAAACGGATTCCGTTATCTTTCTGAGAAATCGGACTTACGCTTGATCGCCGCTTGATGATTTTGATGAAAGAAACGGATTCCGTTATCTTTCTGAGAAATCGGACTTACGTTTGATCCGCCGCTTTGATGATTTTGATGAAAGAAACGGATTCCGTTATCTTTCTGAGAAATCGGACTTACGTTTGACCGCCGTTGATGATTTTGATGAAAGAAATGGGATTTCGTTATCTTTCTGAGAAATCGGACTTACGTTTATCGCCGTTTGATGATTTTGATGAAAGAAACGGATTCCGTTATCTTTCTGAGAAATCGGACTTACGTTTGATCGCCGTTGATGATTTTGATGAAAGAAACGGGATTCCGTTATCTTTCTGAGAAATCGGACTTACGTTTTACTGCCGCTTGATGATTTTGATGAAAGAAACGGGATTTCGTTATCTTTCTGAGAAATCGGACTTACGCTTTGACCTCAGCCGCTTGATGATTTTGATGAAAGAAACGGATTCCGTTATCTTTCTGAGAAATCGGATTTACGCTTGACTCAGCTTTGATGATTTTGATGAAAGAAACGGGATTCCGTTATCTTTCTGAGAAATCGACTTACGTTTGACCGCCGCTGATGATTTTGATGAAAGAAACGGGATTCCGTTATCTTTCTCTGAGAAATCGGACTTACGCTTTTACCGCCGCTTGATGATTTTAATGAAAGAAACGGATTCCGTTATCTTTCTGAGAAATCGGACTTACGTTTGACCGCCGTTTGATGATTTTGATGAAAGAAACGGATTCCGTTATCTTTCTGAGAAATCGGACTTACGTTTGATCGCCGTTTGATGATTTTGATGAAAGAAACGGGATTCCGTTATCTTTCTGAGAAATCGGACTTACGTTTGACCTGTCGTTGATGATTTTGATGAAAGAAACGGGATTTCGTTATCTTTCTGAGAAATCGGACTTACGCTTTACCGCCGCTTGATGATTTTGATGAAAGAAACGGATTCCGTTATCTTTCTCTGAGAAATCGTACTTACGCTTTGACCGCCGTTGATGATTTTGATGAAAGAAACGGATTTCGTTATCTTTCTGAGAAATCGGACTTACGTTTACCGCCGTTTGATGATTTTGATGAAAGAAACGGGATTTCGTTATCTTTCTGAGAAATCGGACTTACGTTTGACCGCCGTTTGATGATTTTGATGAAAGAAACGGATTCCGTTATCTTTCTCTGAGAAATCGGATTTACGTTTGATCGCCGTTTGATGATTTTGATGAAAGAAACGGGATTCCGTTATCTTTCTGAGAAATCGGACTTACGTTTGACCGCCGTTGATGATTTTGATGAAAGAAACGGATTTCGTTATCTTTCTGAGAAATCGGACTTACGCTTGACCGCCGTTGATGATTTTGATGAAAGAAACGGATTCCGTTATCTTTCTGAGAAATCGACTTACGTTTGACCGCCGTTTGATGATTTTGATGAAAGAAACGGATTCCGTTATCTTTCTGAGAAATCGACTTACGTTTGATCGCCGCTTGATGATTTTGATGAAAGAAACGGGATTCCGTTATCTTTCTGAGAAATCGACTTACGTTTGACTCGTCGTTGATGATTTTGATGAAAGAAACGGATTCCGTTATCTTTCTGAGAAATCGACTTACGCTTGACTCGTCGTTGATGATTTTGATGAAAGAAACGGGATTCCGTTATCTTTTCTGAGAAACCTGACTTACGCTTTACCGCTGATGATTTTCATGAAAGATAACATCAAATCTTTCTGAGAAATCGGACTTACGCTTTGACTCATTGCTTGATGATTTTGATGAAAGAAACGGATTCCGTTATCTTTCTGAGAAATCGGACTTACGTTTGACTCGCCGTTGATGATTTTGATGAAAGAAACGGGATTTCGTTATCTTTCTGAGAAATCTGACTTACGTTTGATCGCCGTTGATGATTTTGATGAAAGAAACGGATTTCGTTATCTTTCTCTGAGAAATCGGACTTACGCTTACCGCCGTTTGATGATTTTGATGAAAGAAACGGGATTCCGTTATCTTTCTGAGAAATCGTACTTACGCTTGACCGCCGCTTGATGATTTTGATGAAAGAAACGGATTCCGTTATCTTTCTGAGAAATCGGACTTACGCTTGATCGCCGCTTTGATGATTTTGATGAAAGAAACGGATTCCGTTATCTTTCCTGAGAAATCGGACTTACGTTTGACCGTGGTTGATGATTTTGATGAAAGAAACGGATTTCGTTATCTTTCTGAGAAATCGGACTTACGTTTTTACCGCCGTTTGATAATTTTGATGAAAGAAACGGATTCCGTTATCTTTCTGAGAAATCGTGACTTACGTTTGACTCGCCGTTGATGATTTTGATGAAAGAAACGGGATTTCGTTATCTTTCTGAGAAATCGGACTTACGCTTTTATCGCCGTTTGATGATTTTGATGAAAGAAACGGATTCCGTTATCTTTCTGAGAAATCGGACTTACGCTTTGACCGCCGCTTGATGATTTTGATGAAAGAAACGGATTCCGTTATCTTTCTGAGAAATCGGACTTACGCTTGACTCCGTTTGATGATTTTGATGAAAGAAACGGATTCCGTTATCTTTCTCTGAGAAATCGGACTTACGTTTTATCGCCGTTGATGATTTTGATGAAAGAAACGGGATTCCGTTATCTTTCTCTGAGAAATCTGGACTTACGCTTTTGATCGCCGTTTGATGATTTTGATGAAAGAAACGAGATTCCGTTATCTTTCTGAGAAATCGGACTTACGCTTTGACCGCCGTTGATGATTTTGATGAAAGAAACGGGATTTCCGTTATCTTTCTCGTGAGAAATCGGACTTACGTTTTACCGCGTTGATGATTTTGATGAAAGAAACGATTCCGTTATCTTTCTGAGAAATCGGATTTACGTTTCAGTCGCTTGATGATTTTGATGAAAGAAACGGATTCCGTTATCTTTCTCTGAGAAATCGACTTACGTTTGACCGCCGTTGATGATTTTGATGAAAGAAACGGGATTCCGTTATCTTTCTGAGAAATCGAACTTACGTTGACCGCCGTTTGATGATTTTGATGAAAGAAACGGGATTCCGTTATCTTTCTGAGAAATCTGACTTACGTTTGACCGCCGTTTGATGATTTTGATGAAAGAAACGGGATTTCGTTATCTTTCTGAGAAATCTGACTTACGCTTGACCGGCCGCTTGATGATTTTGATGAAAGAAACGGGATTTCGTTATCTTTCTCGAGAAATCGGACTTACGCTTGATCGCCGTTGATGATTTTGATGAAAGAAACGGGATTTCGTTATCTTTCTCGAGAAATCGGACTTACGTTTTATCGTTTGATGATTTTGATGAAAGAAACGGGATTCCGTTATCTTTCTCTGAGAAATCGGACTTACGTTTGACTCGCCGTTGATGATTTTGATGAAAGAAATGGGATTTCGTTATCTTTCTGAGAAATCTGACTTACGTTTTACCGCCGTTGATGATTTTGATGAAAGAAACGGATTCCGTTATCTTTCTGAGAAATCTGACTTACGTTTGACCGCCGCTGATGATTTTGATGAAAGAAACGGATTTCGTTATCTTTCTGAGAAATCGGACTTACGCTTTACTACCGCTTTGATGATTTTGATGAAAGAAACGGGATTCCGTTATCTTTCTCGAGAAATCGACTTACGCTTTGACCGGCCGTTGATGATTTTGATGAAAGAAACGGGATTCCGTTATCTTTCTGAGAAATCGGACTTACGCTTGATCGCCGTTGATGATTTTGATGAAAGAAACGGGATTTCGTTATCTTTCTGAGAAATCGGACTTACGTTTGACCGCCGTTTGATGATTTTGATGAAAGAAACGGATTCCGTTATCTTTCTGAGAAATCGGATTTACGTTTGATCGCCGCTTGATGATTTTGATGAAAGAACCGGGATTCCGTTATCTTTCTCGAGAAATCGACTTACGCTTGACCGCCGTTGATGATTTTGATGAAAGAAACGGATTTTGTTATCTTTCTGAGAAATCGGACTTACGCTTTACCGCCGTTTGATGATTTTGATGAAAGAAACGGGATTCCGTTATCTTTCTGAGAAATCGGACTTACGCTTTGACCGCCGCTTGATGATTTTGATGAAAAAAACGGGATTCCGTTATCTTTCTGAGAAATCGGACTTACGTTTGATCGCCGCTTGATGATTTTGATGAAAGAAACGGATTCCGTTATCTTTCTGAGAAATCTGACTTACGTTTGACTGTCGTTGATGATTTTGATGAAAGAAACGGATTTCGTTATCTTTCTGAGAAATCGACTTACGTTTTATCGCCGTTTGATAATTTTGATGAAAGAAACGGATTCCGTTATCTTTCTGAGAAATCGTACTTACGTTTGATCGCCGTTGATGATTTTGATGAAAGAAACGGATTTCGTTATCTTTCTGAGAAATCGGACTTACGTTTTACCGTCGCTTGATGATTTTGATGAAAGAAACGGGATTTCGTTATCTTTCTGAGAAATCGGACTTACGCTTGATCGCCGCTCTGATGATTTTGATGAAAGAAACGGATTCTCGTTATCTTTCTGAGAAATCGGATTTACGTTTGACCGCCGTTTGATGATTTTGATGAAAGAAACGGGATTCCGTTATCTTTCTGAGAAATCGGACTTACGTTTGACTCGCTGATGATTTTGATGAAAGAAACGGGATTTCGTTATCTTTCTGAGAAATCGGACTTACGTTTTACCGCCGTTGATGATTTTGATGAAAGAAACGGGATTCCGTTATCTTTCTGAGAAATCGGACTTACGTTTGATCGTCGTTGATGATTTTGATGAAAGAAAGGGGATTCCGTTATCTTTCTGAGAAATCGGACTTACGTTTGATCGCCGTTGATGATTTTGATGAAAGAAACGGATTCCGTTATCTTTCTCTGAGAAATCGGACTTACGTTTGACTGTCGTTGATGATTTTGATGAAAGAAACGGATTCGTTATCTTCTCAAAGTCATCAAACGTTGACTTGACGCTTTTATCAATGATATTCATGATTTTTCATGAAAATCATCAACGGGATCCGACTTTCTCGAGAAATCGGACTTACGTTTGACTGCCGTTTGATGATTTTGATGAAAGAAACGGATTCCGTTATCTTTCTGAGAAATCGTACTTACGTTTGACCGCCGTTGATGATTTTGATGAAAGAAACGGATTCCGTTATCTTTCTCGGAGAAATCGGACTTACGTTTGACTGTCGTTTGATGATTTTGATGAAAGAAACGGGATTCCGTTATCTTCTCTGAGAAATCGGACTTACGCTTGATCGCCGTTTGATGATTTTGATGAAAGAAACGGATTCCGTTATCTTTCTGAGAAATCGACTTACGCTTGACCGCCGCTTGATGATTTTGATGAAAGAAACGGATTCCGTTATCTTTCTGAGAAATCTGACTTACGCTTGACCGCCGTTTGATGATTTTGATGAAAGAAACGGATTCCGTTATCTTTCTGAGAAATCTGACTTACGTTTGACCGTGGTTGATGATTTTGATGAAAGAAACGGGATTCCGTTATCTTTCTGAGAAATCTGACTTACGTTTTGCATCGCCGTTTGATGATTTTGATGAAAGAAACGGGATTCCGTTATCTTTCTGAGAAATCGGACTTACGTTTGATCGCCGTTTGATGATTTTGATGAAAGAAACGATTTCGTTATCTTTCTGAGAAATCGGACTTTCGTTTTACCGCCGTTTGATGATTTTGATGAAAGAAACGGGATTCCGTTATCTTTCTGAGAAATCGGACTTACGTTCGATCGCCGCTTGATGATTTTGATGAAAGAAACGGATTCCGTTATCTTTCTGAGAAATCTGACTTACGTTTGACCGCCGTTGATGATTTTGATGAAAGAAACGGATTCCGTTATCTTTCTGAGAAATCGGACTTACGTTTTACCGCCGCTGATGATTTTGATGAAAGAAACGGGATTTCGTTATCTTTCTGAGAAATCGACTTACGTTTTACTGCTGTTTGATGATTTTGATGAAAGAAACGAGATTCCGTTATCTTTCTCCGAGAAATCGGACTTACGTTTGACTGCCGTTGATGATTTTGATGAAAGAAACGGATTCCGTTATCTTTCTGAGAAATCGGACTTACGTTTGACTGCCGTTTGATGATTTTGATGAAAGAAACGGGATTCCGTTATCTTTCTGAGAAATCTGACTTACGTTTGATCGCTGTTGATGATTTTGATGAAAGAAACGGGATTCCGTTATCTTTCTGAGAAATCGGACTTACGCTTTGACTCGCCGCTTGATGATTTTGATGAAAGAAACGGATTCCGTTATCTTCTCTGAGAAATCGGATTTACGCTTGACCTGCCGTTTGATGATTTTGATGAAAGAAACGGATTCCGTTATCTTTCTGAGAAATCGACTTACGTTTTACCGCCGTTGATGATTTTGATGAAAGAAACGGGATTCCGTTATCTTTCTGAGAAATCGGACTTACGTTTGATCGCCGTTTGATGATTTTGATGAAAGAAACGGATTCCGTTATCTTTCTGAGAAATCGGACTTACGTTTGACCGCCGTTGATGATTTTGATGAAAGAAACGGATTCCGTTATCTTTCTGAGAAATCGGACTTACGTTGATCGCCGCTTGATGATTTTGATGAAAGAAACGGATTCCGTTATCTTTCTGAGAAATCTGACTTACGCTTTGACCGCCGTTTGATGATTTTGATGAAAGAAACGGATTCCGTTATCTTCTCTGAGAAATCGGACTTACGCTTCGACTCGCCGCTTGATGATTTTGATGAAAGAAACGGATTCCGTTATCTTTCTGAGAAATCGGACTTACGCTTGATCGCCGTTTGATGATTTTGATGAAAGAAACGGATTCCGTTATCTTTCTGAGAAATCGGACTTACGTTTGATCGCCGTTTGATGATTTTGATGAAAGAAACGGGATTCCGTTATCTTTCTGAGAAATCGGACTTACGTTTGACCGCCGCTTGATGATTTTGATGAAAGAAACGGATTCCGTTATCTTTCTCGGAGAAATCGGACTTACGTTTGACTCGTTTGATGATTTTGATGAAAGAAACGGGATTCCGTTATCTTTCTGAGAAATCGGACTTACGTTTGACCGCCGTTGATGATTTTGATGAAAGAAACGGATTCCGTTATCTTTCTGAGAAATCGGACTTACGTTTTGACCGCCGTTGATGATTTTGATGAAAGAAACGGATTCCGTTATCTTTCTGAGAAATCGGACTTACGTTTGACTGCCGTTTGATGATTTTGATGAAAGAAACGGGATTTCGTTATCTTTCTGAGAAATCGACTTACGTTTGATCGCCGTTGATGATTTTGATGAAAGAAACGGGATTCCGTTATCTTTCTCTGAGAAATCGGACTTACGTTTGACCGCCGTTGATGATTTTGATGAAAGAAACGGATTTCGTTATCTTCTCTGAGAAATCGGACTTTACGTTTTACTGCCGCTGATGATTTTGATGAAAGAAACGGGATTCCGTTATCTTTCTGAGAAATCTGACTTACGCTTGACCGCCGTTGATGATTTTGATGAAAGAAACGGGATTCCGTTATCTTTCTGAGAAATCGACTTACGTTTTACCTGCCGCTTGATGATTTTGATGAAAGAAACGGGATTCCGTTATCTTTCTGAGAAATCGGACTTACGCTTGACTCGCCGTTGATGATTTTGATGAAAGAAACGGGATTCCGTTATCTTTCTGAGAAATCGGACTTACGTTTATCGCCGTTTGATGATTTTGATGAAAGAAACGGGATTCCGTTATCTTTCTCTCGAGAAATCGTGACTTACGTTTGACCGCTGTTGATGATTTTGATGAAAGAAACGGGATTCCGTTATCTTTCTCTGAGAAATCTGACTTACGTTTTACCGCCGTTGATGATTTTGATGAAAGAAACGGGATTCCGTTATCTTTCTGAGAAATCGGACTTACGTTTGACTGCCGTTTGATGATTTTGATGAAAGAAACGGGATTCCGTTATCTTTCTCTTGAGAAATCGGACTTACGTTTGACCGCCGCTGATGATTTTGATGAAAGAAACGGGATTCCGTTATCTTTCTGAGAAATCGGACTTACGTTTTACCGCCGTTGATGATTTTGATGAAAGAAACGGATTCCGTTATCTTTCTGAGAAATCTGACTTACGTTTTACCGCCGTTGATGATTTTGATGAAAGAAACGAGATTCCGTTATCTTTCTCGAGAAATCTGACTTACGTTTGACTCGCCGTTGATGATTTTGATGAAAGAAACGGGATTCCGTTATCTTTCTCTGAGAAATCGGACTTACGCTTTATCGTCGTTGATGATTTTTGATGAAAGAAACGGATTCCGTTATCTTTCTGAGAAATCGGACTTACGTTTGACCGCCGTTGATGATTTTGATGAAAGAAACGGATTCCGTTATCTTCTCTGAGAAATCGGACTTACGCTTGACTACCGCTTGATGATTTTGATGAAAGAAACGGATTCCGTTATCTTTCTCGAGAAATCGGACTTACGTTTGACTGCCGTTGATGATTTTGATGAAAGAAACGGGATTCCGTTATCTTTCTCAGAAATCTGGACTTACGCTTTGACCGCCGTTTGATGATTTTGATGAAAGAAACGGGATTCCGTTATCTTTCTGAGAAATCGGACTTACGTTTGACCGCCGCTGATGATTTTGATGAAAGAAACGGGATTCCGTTATCTTTCTGAGAAATCGGACTTACGTTTGACTCGCCGCTTGATGATTTTGATGAAAGAAACGGATTCCGTTATCTTTCTGGAGAAATCTGACTTACGTTTGACTGCCGTTGATGATTTTGATGAAAGAAACGGGATTCCGTTATCTTTCTGAGAAACCTCGACTTACGTTTGATCGCCGTTGATGATTTTTGATGAAAGAAACGGATTCCGCTATCTTTCTGAGA